>CM038395.1:12144159-12335977 GCA_021498475.1 Saguinus midas | reverse complement strand
AAAGACCAGGAATCCCAAAAACTACCGTTCACAGTCATCGTTTTCAAATCTGGCCCTCCTTAGGCAATAGCTGGCTATGATTCCATCAGTTTTACTTCTTCAGTGCCTGACTTAACCAGCATATTGTCAACTAAGTACAAACACAGAGAGGCTCTCTAAAAGAAAATGATGTTTATTTGGGAGGACGGCATTGCGGTGGGAATGCATGTGCCATAGTAAACTATATGTGCATTCAGGGAGATAAAAAGAAAAAGACAAAGCATTTTAAAGGAAAAAAATGAGGAGGATTACATAATTATTTTGAAATGATTACCCTTGGCTACAAAGATCAGTAACAAGGGTGGTGCCAGTCTGAGGTTGGGCAGACAGCTGCTGGGCAGACGAGAAGTATTTTCTGTGTAAAGTTGTGATGGCCTTTGTGCAAGGCTGCAGTTTTTGCAGAGTCTTTGTGATGCAAATATGAGAACTCTCTCTTCATAACCTTCACAGCTCTATTTGTGAGTTTTTTTTTTTAACACAAGTGACTCCATTTTGATTGTGACTACTTCACAATGTGAAGTCATTAAATAATAATGCTGTTATTCCTTCATTAAATACATCTTGAAGTTAGTATTCCCTATATTCTTGTTTCCTCTCCAATTTATTGCAGCAATTATATTTACCCTGGATAAAATAAGAAAGGAGATAATTGCATTGACTGCAAGCAATTCTCAAGAGTGTAATGCCATTTATCAACAATAGCATTTACAAGTGGAATCACCAACCCATTAATAAATCATTCTAAGGTAAGTTGCTCCTCTAAGTGAAGTTAATTAATTATTTTAGGCAACTATTTAGAAAACATCACATTCCCTTTGGTGATCTAATTCCTGAAGAGTGTTTGATTCACTGGGCGTCAGTTCATGACACCAACAGTCAAGGCTTCTAACAGTCAGCACTGACGGAAACTTTCCTTTTATTTATTTCTTAAATCTGTTCTGTTTTTTTTTCAATGAGTACCAGAGATCCATTCACTTGACATTGGCAAAAGTAGCAAATGAGGCATTAACAAAGTTGCCCTGTCTGATTCTAAAAGCTAAGCCTCTTTGACAGTTCGTTGTTAAGTAAACCACTTCCCTGCTGTGGGGAAATGGAGTCATCACACTGATTATTACCTTGAAATGACAGGGGAGCTCTTATGGGTTGAAATATATCCCCTCACCAAAAAAAAAAAAAAAAAAAAAAAAAAAAAAAAAAAAAAAAAAAAAAAAAAAAAAAAAAAAAAGATATGTTAGCATTCTAACCCCGCTACCTCACAATGTGACCCTATTTGGAGACAGTGTCTTTACAGAGGTGATCAAGTTAAAATGAAGTCATTAGTGTGGGCCCTAATCCAACATGATGGATGCCCCCATAAAAAGGGAAATTTGGACACAGACACACTGGGGGAAGACAACGTGAAGAGACGCATGAGAAGACAGCCATCTACAAGCCAAGGGCAGAGGCCTGGGACAGATCCCTCCCTCACAGCCCTCAAAGCAACCAGCCCTGCCAACACCTTCATCTCTGACTTTCAGCTTCCAGGAGAGTGAGACAACACATTTCTGTTGTTTGCTCCAGTCTGTGATCCTTCATTATGGAGCCACGATGATGTGGCTGGGGCATTGGCTTGGCAGCATCATGGAGGAAAACCCTCCTCAGGAGTTCATCCGGCCCATCCTCTGCCTCTCAGCATCTTTCCTAGCTGAGTACTTTTAAAAGATGGTGAGAAATCCGTCCAGAAGCGCTTCATAGGTTGTCAAGAACAGAGACTCTTGGATAGAGCTCCTGGGGTCAAAACCCAGCTCTGCCCTTACATTGGCCTGACCATTGGCAGATCACTTAATTTCTCCCTTAGTTTCCTCATCTGTATAATCGGGGTAGGTGTACCTTGGACAGTTACAAGAAGTAAACAAGTAAATGTGTGTCAAATATGGCTTAGTGCTTTTAATGTATCATAGCTATTTTTTCGTTTTGCTGGCATCTTTTCAAATTAGTTTAGGTTCATGGCAGACCCTAGCTGTAAGTTGGTCCAACTTGATGTTATTTGGATGGATTGGCCAAGGTCAAAGACAAGGACAAGAGCAATATTCTGACTTTCGTTCTTCCCTATTGTATTAGTTAAGTATGATGAGAGGAGATCCTCAGCAGAACACTCACAATGAAGAGAGAGAGAAGATTTGAGACCTGTGGGGAAAACCACCACACGAACGTCCATCCACCACCATTTTCTCAGCACCCACTGTGGAGAGTCCTACCTGTGGCTACAGAGGAATGGCCCAAGGTGGAGGACTGGCCTGGCAATGCCTTCAGCTACCAGATGGATGTTACTACACATAGTGGCAGAGTTGCAAAGCCCTCCACATCACCAACCCTCAACCTCATTTCAAAGAAAATACCAGCAGGTGATTTCAGAGAAAAGGGAACAGAGGCTCTGAAAGGTGGGGAGACTTAAATAATACTGTGTCTGATTCAGGATAGAACAAGAGTTAAACAAGAAGAAATGGGCTTCCTCTATTGTGGGAAAGATAAGGGCTTTCAGTTACATGGCAGGAAGGCTGATGCCAGAGACTGACCAGAACAGAAAACTAAGAGCATGACACCTTCAGCCCTGCAAAGTTATAGAAATAAGATGGTGATGATGATAATGGTTATTACCGAATGTTGAACAACCGTTCAGTAACAGCGTTAATTGTGGTTCATTGGCTAATTATTCATTAAACTGTGTTCTTTGTTTTGCATGCGTGGCTATCTCATTTAATCTTTCCACAACAGCCTTGCAGATGGCCATGAAGAAAAGCAGAGCTCAGATAGGCTATGCAGCTCATTCAGCATCTCAGAGCTTAAGGGTTAGCAGTTGGGACCACCAACCTCTACTTCAGACAGCCTCCTGCAGGCAGCCGCCCGCAGCACATGCTGCGAAGGGCCCTTCTGGCAATGTGGTTGCACATTTTTACATCCAAGCCACAGCCATGTGAAGTTTTCTCTTTTATCAGTGAAGTCAATTCACTTGGTCACATAGAGTTTTGAACTATGAAGACTATTATTATCAAAAATAAATACCGCAATCACTTTGGAGAAAGAACAGGTTCTCATACCAACTCTTCGGCGAATTTGGGTCTGATATTTTCTACTTTTTTATTTTCCAGAGACAGGGTCTTGCTGTGTTGCTCAGGCTGGTTTCTAAATCCTGGGCTCAAGTGATCCTGCCACCTCAGCTCACAGGTAGCTGGAACTACATGCACCACACACAGCTCGGGCCTGGCATTGATTGTTTCTGTGTCACCATAAACTTGCAGAAGTCCTTGCTTTTCCATAAGGTAATGACAGCAGCACTTCCCCTTGTACTTTTCTAGCACAGTGTAATGAAATGCAGCAGAAACCACAGGAAATATTGCGGTCAGTTTTTGAACTCGAGCTGTCACCCTCAGCCTGAACACTGTGACAAAGGTACTGTGAATTTTTTTAAAAGGGGGGTGACATATGGGGAGGTCCTGGTCCTTTTTTAGTGTCAAAGCAGCCTGCGCATGATGAGAAACACCACTGGAAGAAGACTGAGGTACCTGACTCATGGCTCTTGGTCATCAATGCCCCCAATTAAACTCAAACTATGAAAAAACCAGAAGGAACCCCACCTAGAATGACCCCTCAGCTCGCAGAAGCAGTCTGCTGGAGAAGGGATGTGATAGGAGGCCTGGCCTGGTGAGAACTGGCATATTTCCTAGACTTGACATTTTATTTGGCTCCAAGTTAGGTGACAAGCAAATCCTGAGTGCCTTCTGTTTTCAGAGCCAAGTAGAGATTGCATAAGATCTCTACATCTCATCCCTAGATGGTTAAATTGCTCTCCCATTTCAGCAGGAAGTGAAGTAAGATCATCTGCACTTCTGTAAATTGCCAAGGGAGCTTGCAAAAGGTAAACCATGAACCCAAAATAAGTTTATACAGAAAGAAAGTGTGAATGAATAACAGCAAAAAGAGATATCCTTTATTATATACATTTTATGTAGATTTGTGCTACATGCATCATCTAATATGATCTCAATGACCCTATGTGGTGCCACAATGATGCCTCATTTTACAGATGGAAAAAACAGAGATGGGAGAGAGGTCACTGTTGTGCCCGAGGACGCACACATGCATATGCACATGGGACTAAATTGGGACTCAACTGTCTGCCTCATCAGACAGTGGGCATCTCTATCACCCCACACAGGGTGACTTTTCAAAATGACCTATTCATGCATTCTAATTCACTTCCCTTTCTTGTAAACTTTTAAACCTACAGTAAAAGCAGCTAGTCTCTCAACTATTTTTTTATAAGCCCACATCTACCTGTGCAACCTATGCTACCAAGAATCCCTCTTTTCTCCTTCCATAGTAAAAACAGAGGACAGAAGAGTATTTTCTAATTAATACCAACTCTTCTGAGATGGGAAAGTGGCCCCAAAAAAATTGAAAGGAAAAAAAAAAGCAAACCTAAAAGGATTTGAAATTTGTTAGGAAAACATTTTGATATCACATTGGAGTAGGTCATTGGGAAAACTGATTCACAACTTTCAGTGAAGCCAGAAGCAAAACATGGCTTGTCCCAGTCTGGAGATTCTGTGCCAGCCACCCCAGGGACGGTGGACCCCTATTAGTGGGTCACCTCACTCAGCCAGACCGGCAGCCCAGGCTCTAAGGCTACAGCCTAACAGTTTCTTATAATTGTCAAGGAGCAAATGGCCACATCTAAGCTGGAAATGGTTGCATGAGCTATTTTTAGGGTAAACTTTAAGATTTACTTTTAAAAATCAATGAAAACATCCAAAAATGCACCAGAAAAACCTCTCTATATTTGTCTAGACAGAAATGGCATATTCATGAACACAGCCCATGGAAGCAACTTCAGATTTGGGACGAGAGACAAGAGACAGGCAGAGAGGTCTAACATTTGCTGAGAGCGGCAGGTACTTCACAAACGTTGTCTTTACTCCCACAGGGTTCTCCTTGTCACCCTGAAATAACGCCATTGCTGCCACCATATTTAAACTGTCGTCACCAGAAAGGTTAAGTGCTTAGTCCAAGATCACGCTACAGGTTAATAACTAAGTTAGAAGTTGAACCCTAGTCGGGGCCCAAAGTGGCTCCGGCCGGATGTCGTGGCGCTTGCGAAGGTGAGGCCAAGAGTTCAAGGCCAACCAACCTCAGCAACCTTAAAAGCTCTCATTGATTGGCAAAAAAAAAAAAAGAAGTTGAACCCTAGTCTCTCTCACTCCCAAATCCAACCTCTTTCCACTGCATGAATTTGGTCTCCTCTGAATAATCGGTGGGTAAAGAAGTCCTGGAGACAGTGCACCCTTCCTCCCGGTGGTTATGGTCTGGATGCAGCTTCCTGGGGACTGGACAAGCTGCTTCCTGAAGCGGGCTCCCTCCCCACTTGCACCTCTCCCGAAACACCCTGGCCCAGAGAATGAGTGAAAATCAATTGAGATTCCGCTCCTTACTCCCGCACCTGGGCCCAATTTTTGCCAGGATTGGAGCACGCAAACCCAGTGCTCTCACTTGGACACGAGGGGGCGCCCGACACTCACAAAATCCCTGGGATTCCAGCAAGCGTCCCGCAGACCCTGTTTGGTAGTATTGGGAAGCAACATGGTCCGTCCTCTCAGAAGTATCACTTAAATGGATCAAAATCTACCATGCTTTGAAAGAACCCTGGTTTAATTACTGGGATTCTCCAGGAGACACGTTGTTTTGGACAACCTAAAGCCAACATTCTCTTACTTTAGTACTATGAGAATACAGTAAAAGGACAGGTCCCACTGTTGGATGGAAAAATCACCATCCTTGCAGCCCAGCTGTTGCTAATGCCTAGGATAACCCGGGGGAACCAGAACACAATCAATGACAAACGTAACAAAAAGCCAAGTGATCAAAAATATTCCAAGGCATACAAGAAAAATAGCCGCTATCTCCAAAGCTCTGCCCATCTCAGGCGCCTCAGCTCACTGCACTTGTTCACCTTTGTGGAGAGGGAACAGGCCTGGGTGAAGCTGGCCACTTGGAGAAGCTGTTGTTTGTTGCACCCAGGAAGCCCAGGGGACAGCAGAAAGAAGGGCGGTGTGCTCTCATTTGGAGACTCCTGGGGCAGAGGCCCCAGGTGCCTGCCTCTGCACCGACGCCTTTCCAAGCTGTGCTCTTGGGAAAGCCTTTGAAATAACTGGGTGCTGGCAACACAGGCTGGGCATTAATATGCAAATAAGAATACTCAAGGCTCCCACCTCATGCTTTTGGAGCTTTTTAAAAATCCAGCGGCTGAGTGCGGTGGCTCACGCCTGTAATCCTGGCACTTTGGGAGGCCGAGGCCGACGGATCACGAGGTCAAGAGATCGAGACCATCCTGGTCAACATCGTGAAACCCTGTCTCTACTAAAAATACAAAAATTAACTGGGTATGGTGGTGCGCGCCTGTAATCCCAACTACTCAGGAGGCTGAGGCAGGAGAATTGCCTGAACCCAGGAGGCGGAGGTTGCGGTGAGCCGAGATCGCGCCATTGCACTCCAGCCTGGGTAACAAGAGCGAAACTCCGTCTCAAAAAAAAAAAAAAAAAAATCCAGCCGCTTACCATGACTAACATAAAATAAAGGCAGAAGAAAATGTGGTATGACCTTCGCTTGGTTTCTCCCACCAACCTCCTTGTGCTGGAGCCAAAGCACTTTTCAAAACAGAGAGAGAGGGGGCTGGGGTCTCAATTAGGAGCAGGGACCGCTAAGGGCTAAGGATATTTTCACCTCCCCTCTCTAACAGAAGCTTTGCCATGAATAATAGGCACTACTCAGCTCCATCAATCAACCTCAGTTGCTTTATTTTCATTGCTCCCAAGATGTACAGGAAGCTAAAGTTTGCTACAAAGCCCCCATGGGGGCATTCAGGAAATCCCGGGGAGGCTTACCTCGGGGATGGCTGTGAGCTTGCCAGGCGCCGAATGTGCACATCTTCCTTACAGCCTCCTTCCTGCTGCTCTGCCTTCCGTGCCTCTTCCTTTGTTTGCCTGCTCCCCTGAGATGGGCCTGCAAGGAGACGCCCCGAAGCAAGCATGTCTCCATAAGATGTGACAGTGAGTTTGGGGAATTCGCTGGCTACACATGATTATAAAAAATTCTGCATCATTATCCATTGCTTTTCTGAAACACGACCGTGAGTGGTAAGGCTCTCCTGTCCCTAGCACTCAGAGGACAAGGGCAAGCACAGAGCAGGTTTTGACCGCCAACCTGCTGGCAAAGCCTCGTGCCCGTGGGAGAGGGTCAAACTCCAATACGATCTGCATCAGCTGTCAAACCAAGCCTACTGCAGACAGCTGAATGGTGAAGAAACAAGCAACACTTGTTGAAGTCCTTAGAAGATGAATTACATCTGTTTGCAAATTCCTGGCACCCTTTAAGAGGAATCAGAGTTCGTGGACAATTCTTTGCCTTAGTATCCTCAGAGAGCAGGGGGACTTCAAGCTTTTGCTGTAGGGATAGTGCCATGAGATGAAGGGCTGGAAACAGGGGAGAGACTCTATTTTGATTGATAGCACAGAACCAGGGAGAGGTAACCTTGTATCAAATGGAATGGGATGACCACACTAACATGGATAAAAAAGAAACCCTCCCAGGTTCCACCTCTGCAGGCTGGTAAACATTTACCTCCCTGTCCCCAGTCCACACTCACTCACCTGCACGCCCCATCTCCCAGCCCTTCACGCTCCTGCTTCTGATCTCTGGCCTTGCTCTTCATATAAAACACAGACGTGCACCTGCTGCTTCTGGAGATGCTACCCCTTGATGGGGTTCAGGACATGCTACATCACGTTCATATGGCATCTTACGGGCACAGGGGTTCACACCTATAATCCCAGCACTTTGGAAGGCCAAAGTGGGAGGATCATGTGAGTCCCAGAATTTGAGACTAGCCTCGGCAACACACTGAGAACCTGTCTCTAGAAAAAATTTAAAAATTAGCCAGGCATGGTGGCATGCACCTATTGTCCCAACTACTTGGGAGGCTGAGGTGAGAGGATCCCTTGAGCCCAGGAGTATGAGGCTGCAGTGAGCTATGATTATACCACTGCACTCCAACCTGGGTAGCAGAGTGAGATTCTGTCTCTAAAAATAAATAAATGGCATCTTAGCATTTGAAAAATAGAGGTAAGAAGGTCACTTTCACCTCCCTGCCCTGTACTCTCTGGAAGCAGGTTATAAAACCTAGGAAGGATCTTCTGATCTCCCTCTAGAGAAAGTTATTTGAGAGGTGCCCTCCCTATACACAGAGAAAAGCTGCCAAAGACCCAGAGACACCAAGAAGAATCTGAACAAACAGGCCTTGCTAAGTGTCCCTGGTTTATTACCATCAGATCTCACTCATTTGTTCTCCAGTTACCCTTCTCCATGGATAATCCTCCACTTTCCATCAAACCTAAGCATAAAAATACACATTTCCTTGTTTCTTTGGGTCTTCATTTCTGACAGCTCCTGTGTCACATAAAACTTGCATTAAATAAATGTACATGCCCTTCTCTCTTGTTACCCTGTCTTTCGTTATAGGGCCCTCAGCCATGAACCTTAGAGATGAGTGAGAAAAACATTTTTCCACCCCTGCATCCTACAGGGAAACCTTCTCCAAGAGGTCAGTACCCTAAAGGGGACCTCGCTGTTTCATGGAAATAGCGGGGATGAGTGTGACGAAGGGAAACTCAGTGTTTCATGGTAATAGCAAGGATGAGTGTGACGAAGGGACTGAGCCTTGGCCAATCTTGCTGAAGGACACTGTCCTGATGTCCAACGCAGATCCAAGAGGACCCCTACAGCCTGGGAACCACCAACTGCCATGCCCGGGATCCCCAGTCGATTCTGAGAAGGCAGCCTATGAGGTCGGGCTCCCTTGGGGCAGTGTGGCCACAGGCAGCTCTCTTGTCCCACTCACAGGAACCCACACCCAAAACCTCCAGTTCACCACGGTGTCCATTCTGCACTGTGTGCCTTCCTCAGAAAGCACCATTTCAGGCCTGAGGCCACACTCTTTTGGTGTGACAGAGAAGAAAGTTTTCCTAATGGGGAATCTGGGACCAAGAGGCCAACTTCCTGCTGGCACAGTAATTGTCCTTGAGCTGGGGCAGAAAAGAAGGGCTTGGCCCAGGGCCTGGCAGTCACTGGAGGCCTCCAGGACATGGTGTCAAAGTCTCCTGTGTCCTTTCTGCTGCTGTCACGCTTGAACCCTGCTGGGAGCGTGGTTGGCCCGGTGCTGTGTCTTTATTCCATTTTCACCTTGCCATGTGAACCTGAGGACTTTTTCTGGAAGCAGCTCATTGTCCGAAGGAAGTGGCTGCACAGGTCAGGGGCTTGGCCATCAGCTCTGTCTGGGGAGGGGGAAGGATCTGCGGGGCTGGGGTGGAGAGGCAGCCACGCAGGTCCTTGGAGAGTGCCCTGTGTTTGGAGAGCTCTGTGCTGAGTTCTACTGCAAGAAGAGAGAGCACTCTGGCTGTCAAGGACAGGAAGAAACCTATAGAACCCATATTTCCAAGCGCTCTTCCATCTGTGTCCTATCCTGACCTGACCCCACTTTGCTTGGGAGAGCAGAGGAGACTGCATGCATTCAGTGGGGAGGGCACTTCAAGATACCTGGCAGGCCTTGGCGAGGCTGCCTACCTGGTGAGGAACCCCGGCCCAGGGGCCCCTGGCTACAGCTCACCTCCCAACTCGAGCATATGTAGTTCTCTCCCACCGCACTGGTCTTTCCAGACCCCTGGAGCACAGCCAGCTAGCCTACACAGAGGGGTCCCTGCCCACTGGCCCTCCACCTCCTGTCAGCAGGCCACCACTCTGCACCTTGCCTCTTGCATCCTCCTGCCATGGGCAGGGAGCAGGCCTGGCAGTACCCTGCTGTGCTAACCAGAACCAGGAAGCCTGAGCCTGCCATCCTTGACCACCTCACATGGTCAGAGGACTGTGAAAAAGAAATGGGTGCAGAGGCCGAGTGTGGTGGCTGCACCTATAATCCCAGTGCTTTAAGAAGGAGAGGCAGGAGGATTCCTTCAGCCCAGAAGTTTGAGACCAGACTGGGTAACATCCAAAACTTAATCACACAGTCCCAGTTACTCAGAGGCTGAGGCAGCAGGATCGCTTGAGCCCAGGGAGCCGAGGCTGCACTCCAGCCTGGGCAACAAAGCGAGATTCTGTAAAAAAAAAAAAACAAGCAAACAAAAACGGGAAGAAAATGAATGATGAGTGATAGACCAGCTCTGTCACCATCAGCTGGCGTCTTAGTGGTGAGAAGGTCTGGGGTGTTAACTGATTGGTCGGGTCGTGCACAGTTTCTTTGGTTTGTGCCCCGTGGTTCAGTCTGTGCATCTGAGTTTCACTGTCTGCCAGGACCCACATTCAGCCTCCTGCCTCCCCAGTCCACTTGCCAACTAGAGCTGCCACGGAAAGTCCCGCGGAGGTACAGAGGGCGGTCCCAAACCTGTCTCCTCCTGAAATATCTGGTCGCCAGGAACATTTTACTTGAGACACCCATTTCATCTCCGTCCTGAAAAGCCTTCACCTTTTAACAGGTCTCACTGGAAGCAGGTTCAGGGTGTAGGCTTTTCATGAGCTCCTAAATTTTCAGGAGAGAGAAACTCTGGCCCCATTACAGTGTCAAGACTTCGCGTGGAGGCGATGGTGGGTGTCCCCATCCTGGGAACCGAGCCCCGGTGGAACTCGGGAGAAAGTACATGGAAATGTCCACCAGGTGGCGCCTGACACCCAGCACGAACGCCCGCGATGGAACTCTGGGGAAAGTGCCTGAAAAGTACACCAGGTGGCGCCCGACAACAGGAGGGAATGCCCGCGGGCGGATTTGGATCTCAGGCAGCTGGTGAGCCCCTATGCCAGTCCACTCCCAGTCCCCCTGGGATCACGTTGTCGATCTGGGACGGGCAGAGGGCATCCAGCAGCCATCGAGGGCATCAGCCTCGGAGTACTTGGCCACCACAGCCAGGCACGGTGTGACCCCGGCAGGAGAAGGGGACTGGGAACATTTTTACTTGCGGCCCCTGCGACCTCGGTGCCCCGCTGGTGACTGTTGCCAGGAGGGGACTGACTCCCGGGTCTGAGCTCCGGAGGGTATGGGACCTATCCCGGAGGCGGGAGCCTGGGGTGCCCCTTCAGGACCTCACCAGGGCCACGTCACTAGTTCCCGGGCTCCCAGCAACAGTCAATCCAAGATACGGAAACCACAAAAGTCTCACAGAAAACATGGATGAGACAATTTCCATCCCACCATTTCGGAGTGGAGGTCTTGTCAATGGTCAAAGCCCAAAGAAATGACTGATCATCAGTCATCAAGGATAGATGATTTGACCAGAACGCATAACACTCGAACAGCACTGCAGTCACATGACAACAAACAGGGGCACATTTGTGCAAATATATGTGTCAGGAGAAGAGCGATTTCAGGTGGGCCGGGACTCACACCAGCAACCCCATAGCTCCTGGAGGCTGAGGCAGGAGGATCCACTGAGCCCAGGAATTAAAGACCAACCTGGGCAACATAGAGAAACCCATCTCTGTAAAGAATATATACCCATTTCAGCATTATTTACTGGTGATTAAGCTAAGGTCTAGTCCTGCCGACAGTGGAGCCTGAACTTGGCCCTGATACTCCCACTGGCCTCTCCTGCCATCTTCACCCTCCTTATTCCTTCCTGGTGGCATTTCCCAGGTATGGGGCCATGAGTCAGAGCAGGAGTCTTCTCCTGTCCTTGACCTTCCTGTGCCCTGACCAGAGGGAATGATTTCTCCAGAGCTTCCTCTCCTACATATAAACTGTGTCCTCTGTGCAGGGTGGCAGCGACACACCCAGGGCCTCAGGAGCAAGGCATGCCCACCTACTCCACCCTCCTGTGTGTGAAAATACTTTTCTTGTTTTACACACAGGGAGGCACAAACACACTAAGCCCCTGTGCACTTGGAGGTGATGGGGGTGGGTGGTCTATGTGGTACGTGTGACCCTGTAGTTCAGGGTCAAGGTCTTGTATCTTTAGGAAGACATTCAGTGTCCAGCTTTGTGTGGGCTGCTCATGAGAGTTACTGGTAAGTTAAGCTAACAGAGGATCTGAGGATGAGGTCAGTGTTATAACTACACCTGTGAATGTATCTCCAACCTGGAAACTAAAATCCCATCAGGTGAGTGGTAGAAACCACACATGTACAAATGTTCATGCTTCAAAACATGCCCAAGAAATATATTGCTACTCAATGGAATATTTTCTACGGGTAGAGGCAGGGAGGACATGCAAAGACAGACCATTCTCATAGGCAAATGGTAACTTATTAATTATAACAGTAACAATAATAATTATGATGTCTGAAAAGGTGGAAGCTCTTAAGGAAGGGTTAGGAAAGCCCCTTCTGAACTGTGGGTCAGGCCAATGGGAGGGAAGTGGAGACAGCACGGATCATCTGGGAGGTTTTTGCCTCATTCTCCTTTATCTGTGTCACTGTGAGTTATACAAAGCTGATCCCACAACCCTGGTCTGCCTCACAGTGGTGGTCAGCCTCATTCTCTTCCCAGTTGTCTGATTAGGCAGGTGCCTATGAAGATTATAGCCTGAGCCTGAGAAGCCAGCAGAGATCCAATAAACCCCCACATCCAACATCAGCACTGAAAAGTATAATAGAAAGTTTCCTGGATGTTAATATCTTAACCCATTTTAGGATTAGTTTTTTAGTAATTAAAATTTAAGAAAGACAATACGAGAATTTACTTGATAAAATGTGAAAGGTTTGTTTTATAGGTCAATTTTGTTTTTTTTTTTGAGAGGGAGTCTTGCTCTGTCGCCCAGGCTGGAGAGCAGTGGCATGATCTCGGCTCACTGCAGTCTCTACCTCCTGGGTTCCAGCGATTCTCCTCCTCAGCCTCCTGGGTATCTGGGATTGCAGGTGCATGACACCATGCCCAGCTAATTTTTGGATTTTTAGTAGAGATGGGTTTCACCATGTTGGCCAGGCTGGTATCGGACTCTTGACCTCAGGTGATCTGCCTGCCTCATCCTCCCAAAGTGCTGGGATTACAAGTGTGAGCCACCCACCCAGTCTAGGTTAATTATTCAAAAGGCTAAATAAAAATTGTATGTAGTTTAGTTGTTTTGCCTTATTTTTATTGAGAAGTATTTTATATGACTTGGAAGTTAAATCTTATAAAAAGGATATAGATATTTAATTAGATATAGGACTAGGACAAGTGTATCTAGGGTTACAAATGCATATTATGTTTTAAAATATAAAAATAAGAAAATTAGCATTTTGATATTGGGCATATTTAACTCTGATAAGAAATATCTTGTTTATACTGAATACTTTAGAAATATTAAGAAGAGTTAAGAGTTTAAAATTGAGTTGTATTGAATAATCTTTTCAATATTGTTAAAACAAATATTTTAGCATTAGGCCATAAGAGCAGAATTAAAGGTGGAGAAAAACGTTACAGCAGTTATCAAAAAAGTTAAATGAAAAGGTTATTACTGGTTGGGCATGGTGGCTCACGCCTATAATCCCAGCACTTTGGGAGACCGAGGCAGGTGGATCAAGAGATCGAGACCATCCTGGTCAACGAGGTGAAACCCCATCTCTACTAAAAACACAAAAATTAGCTGGGCATGGTGGTGCGTGCCTGTAGTCCCAGCTACTCAGGAGGCTGAGGCAGGAGAATTGCCTGAACCCAGGAGGCGGAGGTTGCGGTGAGCCGAGATTGTGCCATTGCACTCCAGTCTGGGTAACAACAGCGAAACTCCGTCTCAAAAAAAAAAAAAAAAAGGTTATTATCTCAGTGAAGTAAAAGAATTACATCTTTTTAAAAGGTAGTAAATCAAAGTCTGTAAATTTCGTGTAGAAAAGTTAACAAAATTTGAACTTTTGAGATGTAATATTGAGAAATTTTAAGGAGAAATAGATGTTAGAATTAAATATCAACTTTTAACAATTTTATTCAGAGTAAATTAGTATTTTAAGAAAATTTTGTGCCAGGCACGGTGGCTCACGCCTGTAATCCCAGCACTTTGGGAGCCAGAGGCGGGTGGATCACGAGGTCAAGAGACTGAGACCATCCTGGTCAACATGGAGAAACCTCGTCTCTACTAAAAATACAAAAAATTAGCTGGGCATGGTGGCGCGTGCCTGTAATCCCAGCTACTCAGGAGGCTGAGGCAGGAGAATTGCCTGAACCCAGGAGGCGGAGGTTGCGGTGAGCCGAGATCGCGCCATTGCACTCCAGCCTGGGTAACAAGAGCGAAACTCCGTCTCAAAAAAAAAGAAAAAAGAAAGAAAATTTTGTTTTGACATAGAAAATAACAATTTTTAGCTTTATATTAGTGTGTTTTCAATATCAAAATTTAACTATTAGAAATAGTTATAATTTTTTCAGTTTATAGCCCATTTAATTATACAAAATTTTATTAAATACTTTTAAATTTTATTTTAATATAATTTATATAGACGAATATATGTTTGGACATTTTAATTTGTATTTTTAAAGGTCAATTATCTTAAGACAAAATTATATAAGATTTTCCAATATAAAATTATATTTTAGAGTTTTCTGGGTTTTGTTTGTTGTTGTTTTTAAGACAGAGTCTTGCTCTGTTGCCCAGGCTGTCACCCGGCTCACGGCAACCTCCATCACTCAGGTTCCAGTGATGATCCTGGGGCAGCCTCCTGCACAGCTGGGATTACAGACATGCACCACCACACTGGCTAATGTTTGTATTTATCGTACAGATGGGGATTCACATTATGACCAGGCAGGTCTTGAACTCCTGGCCTCATGTGATCCCCCACCTTGGCCTTCTAATATGCTGGGATCGCTGCATGAGCCACTGCACCTGGCTGTTTTAAGGTTTTTTTTTACAAAAATATATCTATGTTTTAATCCTTTTATCTCTCCAATTTGTTTTGTAATTAACCCAGAAATAGCCTCTGAATTTGGCAACATTATTTTAATAAAGTATATATTTTGTGACTCTCACATTTTTAAAAATTAAGACATTTTTGGCTTACTTTACACATCGAATTATGTATTAATTCAAATTTTTAATTTTTATTAACCATAAATTTTATTGAAAACATAGGATGTAAAGAATTTTAAATAGTCTCTCAGATATTCACATTTTAGAGATGAGAACTATTTTATAAATTTTCAAAATAATTTTTAAATCTCTTTTAGTTTAAAATAACCTAGATTTTTAATGAACATCTATTATTTAAGATTTTAAATTATAAAAAAGTGTAGAATGTGTTTATTTTATATATACATAATTTAACAGTTTATTTAGATTGTTTATAAAAACTGAGATACAAGAAAAAGATTTTGATTTTTCTTGATCATCTTTTTGTTAGTAATATTAATACTCTGTATATATCAGATGTTCAACTAAGTCAAATATTTAAAGTGAAAAAATATGAGAATTTTGTCTATAACTTAGAAGATACAGCTATTTCATTAAACTTAATATGAAATAGGTCTTACTGATTTAAAAATTATACAAATAGGGCCGGGCGCGGTGGCTCAAGCCTGTAATCCCTGCATTTTGGGAGGCCGAGGCGGGTGGATCACGAGGTCAAGAAATCGAGACCATCCTGGTCAAAATGGTGAAATCCTGTCTCTACTAAAGATACAAAAAATTAGCTGGGCATGGTGGCACATGCCTGTAATCCCAGCTACTCAGGAGGCTGAGTCAGGACAATTGCCTGAACCCAGGAGGCGGAGGTTGCAGTGAGCCGAGATCGTGCCATTGCACTCCAGCCTGGGTAACAAAAGCGAAACTCCGTCTCAAAAAAAAAAAAATTATACAAATAAGGAATATTTTGGTTTTGGGTGGGTTTGTAGTTTACAAATCCTTACACCCAGGAGGCTGAGACATGAGAATTGCTTGAACCCAGGAGGAGGAGGTTGCAGTGAACCAAGATCATGCCACTGCACTCCAGCCTGGGTGACAGAGTGAGAGTCCATCTCAAAACAGAAAGTGTTACAGGCTCTGTACTGTGCATAAACTGTGCGAGTGCATCTGCTCACACGCACGCACATGCCCACAAATGAAACCTTAGCGGGCAAGGCACGGAGGCAAACGTGTATAATCCCAGCACTTTGGGAAGCCGAGGCTGGTTGGATTGTCTCTGGAGCTTGAGACCAGCTTCGGGAACATGTTGAAACCCTGACTCTACCCGAAAATACAAAAAGTAGCCCAGTGCGGTTGTGCGCCCCTGTAGTCCCGACTACCATCAGCCCTCCAGCTCCTTATGCGGTTAAGAAGGGCAGCACTGACACCTGGTTTCGGGGTGACTGCCTCTTTCTGTGTGGCCAGGGCCCTCTAGGCTGTCCTCCAGCCACTCCTTGCCATTTCTCCTCAAGGCATGCTCTGGCCTCAGGGCCTTTGCACTTACTGTCTTTCCCCACCAATAGCCCTGTTGCTCCTTCCCTCATATTCCCTGGTCTCTGCTCAGCGGCTGCCCTATCAGAGACACTCTCCTGACACAACCACTCTCCCCCTCCCTTTTCTTTTAGGGCATGGATCCCTCCTGGCATCCTGCATATTTTAGCATTTGTTCCTGCCTCTCCACTAGAATGCAGGCTGTGGGGGAACTGTGTCCCTAGGCCTGGTAAGTGCTCAATGACCACTTTTTCAAGGACCACATTTGCATAATATTAAAATGTATTATGAAAGATAACAGCCCCTGAATTTTCCTGTTATCTGCACTGGCCACGTGTTGCATGAGCCTGTCGCCCTCCGGGTGTGATTTTATTTCCAATACTTTATGGGGGTGATATTATTGTAATTCCCATTAACAGACAAGAAAAATGAGGCACAGAGAGACTTAATCACAGGTGGGGATTGTGCCTGACTGAAGTTATCTGAGATTGACAATTATTTTGTTATGGAGATGGGTGGGGACCATGTAAAAATGCAAGGCTTCAAAAGTAGGCAACAACCCTCCCATTTGGGAGGTCACACCTAACGTGTCACAAGAAAGCCTTGGATCCTCTGGATCAGAGCCACCTTTGGGAGAGTCACCTGAGGGGAATAGGCACTCCTGCTCAGCATGATTGACAAGGTCCATATGCCATTTCTAGTGCCCAGAAGGTGCGGGCGGTTTGAGGCACTGCCACTCGTGGTGTCTAGACTACTGACCTATCAGGGCAGTGTCTGAGGTACCAGGGCTTGCAAGAGAACCAGCTGTCAAAAGCAGCACTGAAGGCCAGGCGTGGTGGCTCACATCTGTAATGTCAGTACTTTCAGAGGCTGAGGTGCGCAGATTATCTGAGGTCAGGAATTTGAGACCAACCTGGACGACATGGTGAAACCCCATCTCTACTAAAAATACAAAAACTGCTGGCCGTGGTGGCACACACCTGTGATACCAGCTACTCGGGAAGCTGAGACAGGAGAATTGCTTAGGTCTGGGAGGTGGAGGTTGCAGTGAGCCAGCAGCCTGGGAAACGAGACTGAACTCCATCTCAAAAAAAAGCAACAACCAGCATTAAAGATAAAAGAGCAAGGAAAGACTCAAGTCTTCAGAACCCTTGTTTCAGAAGAGTGTAGGGTAGATCTGGAGGTTCTGAAATACTGGCTCCAGATTTGCCTTGCTTTAACTCATCCCGTTTCCACTTTCTTTACCGACTCTAAATGATTTACCGTGTAAGTCCTCTTTCACTGCTGTCTACACGAATACTAGTAACTAATATACCCTGAAACAGCGAGTCACATGTGCATTACTTTAAAATAAAAGCAGATTCCTTTGTTATTTTTGTAATTAATAAAATGCGTATGTGTTTGACCAGATTCCCCTTGAGAATTGCTCTCAGAATTCCTGTCCTATCCTAAATGAAAACATAGGACAGGAGATGCACACACTGATGAAAAAAAAAAAGGATGACATGATCATTTACAAATTATACATTTTTGGTAAAACGGATCCAAACTCTCCAAATTTCCTTATGTCACCAATTTTCCTCGAGTCCACAACCAGCCTATTTCACATCAAGAGAATCTTTGCTTCTTTGGAAATGTGTGAGAAACTTAACTCAGTGGGATGGGACCCCAACCATTAGTGTTTTGAAAGATTCACAGGTGATTCCAGTGTATAGCAAAGTGCGAGCACCACTGCCGTCACTGAACACTACATGCTTTTACACTTTTTCAGCTAGACTGTTTGCTTCTCTGCCTTTTTCACGAGGTGGTGGGTGTCACAGTGTCTAGCCCAGCTCTGAGATGCACGATGTATGTGCTGAATGAAGGAGGCAAAGGCAGACCACAGGATAGGGCATGTAACTTGCAGGCCCCTCTTTGCTGTGTCCAAAATTCTCCCTGGGCTGAAATACCACTGACCTCATGGAAATGGCTTCATGTAATGTCTGAAGCCAAGGAGGAAAATGAGTCATTACTCCCCAATGGGACATCTATCTTAGCCTCTCCAGAATGCACCTACCTGTGTCACCATGGCTCAGAGGTCTGGGATGGCATTTGGGCATGCACCATGAGAGTCATAACCCCGGTGGTTTGTACTCCAGACTGAAGTACAGTGGCACAATGACTTCCTGCATCCTTGACCTCCTGGATCAAGCAATCCTCCTTCTGAGTATCTGGGATCACAGCACATGCCATGACACCTGGCTGATTTTTTTAAATTTTTTTTTTGAGACGGAGTTTCACTCTTATTACCCAGGCTGGAGTGCAATGGCGCGATCTTGGCTCACCGCAACCTCCGCCTCCTGGGTTCAGGCAATTCTCCTGCCTCAGCCTCCTGAGTAGCTGGGATTACAGGCACGCGCCACCATGCCCAGCTAATTTTTTGTATTTTTAGTAGAGACGGGGTTTCACCATGTTGACCAGGATGGTCTTGATCTCTTGACCTCGTGATCCACCCGCCTCGGCCTCCCAAAGTGCTGGGATTACAGGCTTGAGCCACCGCGCCCGGCCTAAGACCTTTTTTTTTTTGAGATGGAGTTTTGCTCTTGTTGCCCAGGCTGGAGTGCAATGGTGAGAGACCTTGGCTCACTGCACAACTTCTTCCTCCTGGGTTCAAGCGATTCTCCTGCCTCAGCCTCCTGAATAGATGTGATTATAGATGCACACCACCATGGCTGGCTAATTTGTGTATTTTTAGTAGAAATGGGGTTTCACCATGTTGGCCAGCCTGGTCTCAAACTCTTGACCTTAGCTAATCTGCCTCCCTCGGCTTTCCAAAGTGCTGGGATTACTGGTGTGAGCCACAGTGCCCAGCTCATAATGTGAAAAAACTTTAAAGACACTTAATAGAAATTCCTAGATCAGGTGCAAATATTTCCAGGCCAGGCCAGGTGTGGTGGCTCATACCTATAATCCCAACACTTTGGGAGGCTGACAGGAGGATCACTTGAGGCAAGGAGTTGGACACCAGGCTGGTCGACAAAGCAAGATCCCCATCTTTATTGTTAAAGAAAGAAAAATTTCCAGCCTTTTCTTTCTTTTTTTTTTTTTTGATATGGAGTCTTGCTCTGTCACCCAGGCTGGAGTGCAGTGGCATGATCTCAGCTCACTGCAACTTCTGCCTCCGGGTTCAGGCAATTCTCTTCACTCAGTCTCCCAAATAGTTGGAACTACAGGCATGTACCACCATGCCTGGCTAATTTTTTTCCTTTTTTAACATTTTTATACTTTATCAGAGGAAAGCGCAAATGCAGTCCCCCACTATCACAAATTACGCAGTCCAGTCTCCCACAATTGGGGAAATCACAGGGGTCAGCACATCTGGAGTGTAATGGATGAGACTCGCCCTGGGAAAACCACCTTCATGATCATGGTATCTCCTCTGCCAGGTAATTTTTGTATTTTTAGTAGAGACGGGGTTTCACCATGTTGGCCAAGCTGGTCTCAAATTCCTGACCTCAGGTTAACCAGCCATCTCAGCGTCACGAAGTGCTGGGATTACAGGCATAATCCACCACACCCACCCTCGCATATAGCTGTTTTTCAAAGCTCTTCACTCTTGGTATTATTTATTTATTTATTGGAGACCGGGTGTCACTCTCTGGCCCAGGCTGGTGTGCAGTGGCACAATCACAGCTTACTACAAACGCTGCTTTCTGGGTTCAAGTGATTCTCGGGCCTCAGCCTCCTGAGTAACTGGGATTGCTGGCACACTTGGGTAATTTTTGTAGTTGTTTTAGTAGAGACTGGGTTTCACCGCGTTAGCCAGGCTGGCCTCAACCTCCTGATCTCAAGTGATCTGCCCATCTCAGCCTCCCAAAGTCCTGGGGCTACAGGCTTGAGCCACCGTGCCCAGCCCATTCCTGCTATTATTAAATTGTATTTTTTTTTTACTGTCAAACAATTTATACTTGGAATTGATATTTAGTTTCCAAGCATATGTCTTAATACTTTATTTTAAATTTAAATGAAAGTATATATATATATATTTATATATGTACATATATGTGTACACACACACACACACACATATACATATGAGATGGAGTCTCACTCTGACACCCAGGCTGGAGTGCAGTGGTGCAATCTCAGCTCACTGCAACCTCTACCTCACAGGTTAAAGTGATTCTCCTCCCCAAGCCTCCCAAATAGCTGAGACTACAGGTGCCTGCCACCATGCCAGGCTGATTTTTGTAGTTTTAGTAGAGACAGGGTCTCTGTTTCTGCTGGTCTTTACCAGGGACTATGTTTATAATGTGTTGCTCAGAGAGAATTGGCAGCAATAGCTTAGAGTGCAAATGGAGTTGGTGCCAGACGGCCTGGGGGTCCGTATTGTCCAAATCAGATACTGGAATTGATGACCCCTCACCCTCAGGCACCTTCTATTCAAATGATTGTAGTTAATGGGATATTGACAACTACTAAGGAATCTGTTACCTTTGTATACAGCAGGGCCTCTGAAAAGAGTCATTGTTTAGTGAATATTTACATGCTGGCTGAGATTCCTGCAAAAGCCTAATTCTGCTACAATGTTCTCAAGGGAATGCCAATTATGACTTTAAAGTTCGGGTACAGTTCACAAATTGTATTCACATGTGCTACAGATAATTTTAAGAATTCAAGGCTGGGCTTGGTGGCTCATACCCACAATTCCAGCATTTTGAGACACCCAAGCAGAAAAGTTGTTTGGGTCCTGGAGCTCCAGACCAGCCTGGGCAACATAGGGAGACTTTATCTCACCCAGCAAAAAAAAAAAAAAAAAAATTAGCCAGGTGTGGTGACAGCGCCTCAGCGCGTATAGTCCAAGCTACTTGGGAAGCTAAGGTGGTAGGATCACTTGCACCTGGGAGGTTAAGTTTCCACTGAGTCCTGATTATGCCACTGCACTCCTATCTGGGCAACAGAGGGAGACCCTGTGTCAGAAAGTAAATAAACTGCTGTATCTATGTCTTCCTATGAAAATTTGAACTTAGGACTGTTTTCATCAAATCCTTTATTTACACCACCCAAAAAGAATTTATTTATTATTATTATTATCTTTTTTTGAGACAGAGTTTCGCTCTTGTTACCCAGGCTGGAGTGCAGTGGCGGAATCTCGGCTCACCGCAACCTCTGCCTCCTGGGTTCAGGCAATTCTCCTGCCTCAGCCTCCTGAGTAGCTGGGATTACAGGCACATGCCACCATGCCCAGCTAATTTTTTGAATTTTCAGTAGAGACGGGGTTTCACCATGTTGACCAGGATGGTCTCGATTTCTTGACCTCGTGATCCACCCGCCTTGGCCTCCCAAAGTGCTAGGATTACAGGCTTGAGCCACCGCGCCCGGCCCCAAAAAGAATTTATTTGATGTAATGAAAGCACTGTGAATTCCTTGTGGTTCTAAGATACAGAGTCTTGCTTTGTCCACCAGGCTGGAGTTCAATGGCATGATCTCAGCTTACTGCATTCTCTGTCTTCCAGGTTCAAAGAATTCTTCTCCCTCAGCCTCCAGAAAACTGGGTGCATGCCTCTATACTACGCTAAATTTTGTATTTTTAGTAGAGACAGGGTTTCACCTATTGGCCAGGCTGGTCTCGAACTCCTGAATTCGTGGTCTGCCCACCTCAGCCACCAAAAGTGCTGGGATTACAGGCGTGAACCACTGAGTCCAGCCAATACAGCACTTTTTAATACAGTGCTTGTCTTGTGCACCCTGGTCTCTGCTTCACTAATGTCTCATCACTTAAGCCCTAGGGTCTGAGAAAAGGAGACAGTGTGAGCAGCTCTGATAGAGGAGGAGCAGAAAGAAGTCAGAAATCTGAACAGGATCAACCCAGGCTCTGACCTTTCCAGAGCTTTCCCCCAGCTTTCCTCTGTCCCCACTTCATCCGTGCTGTTTCTCCTGGTGTCCCCTCACCCTCGGGTGACAGGGGTGCTGTGCGCTCCCCTGTGGTTTATCCTGCAGAGGAAATTCAGTCATTCCCAGGTTTATTCTGTGTCACTGCAGTCCATTCTCCACAGAAACTGAGTTTCTCTCTCACTGAGTGACCTCCATGTGCTCAGGTAGCACTTAAGGCCTTTTCTGTCACAATCATTTTTTGATTATTCGTTTAGCAGCATTTCCACAAGAAGAGCTGGAAAGACTAACAAAAACTTAAGTAATATTTCCTCTGATTATGAAAATAACCTGGCCATGTGCTGCGATTCCCGCATGTAATCCCAGCACTTAAGGAGGCAGAGGTGGGAAGATGATGAGGTCAGGAGATTGAGACCACCCTGGCCAATATGGTGAAACCCGGCTGGGCGCGGTGGCTCAAGCCTGTAATCCCAGCACTTTGGGAGGCTGAGGTGGGTGGATCATGAGGTCAAGAGATCGAGACCATCCTGATCAACAATGGTGAAACCCCGTCTCACTAAAAATACAAAAAGTTAGCTGGGCATGGTGGCACATGCCTGTAATCCCAGCTACTCAGGAGGCTGAGGCAGGAGAATTGCCTGAACTCAGGAGGTGGAGGTTGCAGTGAGCCAAGATCACGCCACTACACTCCAGCCTGGCACCTGGCAACAGAGCAAGACTCTGTCAAAAAAAAAAAAAAAAAAAATGTTTTGTAGGGACAGAATCACCCTATGTCACCTGGGCTTGTCTCAAACTCTTGGGCTCAGGTAAATCTTCCACTGTGGTCTCCCAAAGTATTGGGGTTAAAGGTGTGAGCCACTGTGCCTGGCCTTGTGCCATGTGTTTAGAAGCTGTATATATTTACTTTATATGTGAGGGAATCGTAGATGTTTAGTTATTGAAGAAGTGAGTTAATGTGGAAAATAATAAAATATGACATACATCTAAACACTTTATTTTAAATTTAAACAACAGTTTATTTATATTTATACATATATATAAATTTGAGATGGAGTCTCATTCTGACACCTAGGCCGGAGTGCAGTAGTAGAATCTCAGCTCACTGCAACCTCCACCTCACAGGTTAAAGTGATTCTCCTCCCTCGGCCTCCACGTAGCTGAGACTACAGGTGCCTGCTACCACGCCAGGCTAATTTTTATATTTTTAGTAAAGATGGGGTTTCACCATATTGGCCAGGCTGGTCTCGAACTCTTGACCTCGTGATCTGCCCATATCAGCCTCCCAAAGTTCTGGGATTACAGGAGTGATCCACCGTGCCCGGCCCTAAACAATAGCATATTCACTTTGCAATTTTTTTTGGAGATAGAGTCTTACTGTATCATTCAGGCTGGAATGCATGAAGTGCAGTGGTATAGTCTCTGGTGAATGCATCAACAACCTCTTGGGCTGGAATGATCCTCCTATCTTAGCCTACCTACTAGATGGGACTACAGGTGCATTTTCTTGTATATTTTGCAGAGACGAGGTTTTTACCATGTTATCCAGGCTGGTCTCAAATTCCTGGACTCAAGTGATCCGCCTGCCTCAGCCTCCAAAAGTGCTGGAATAACAGGTGTGAGCCACCTTGCCCTGTCTCACTTCGCAATATTTTGGCTACAGGTGTAAAGCTCATTTTTGAAGAGTGTGTTCACTTATTCCAGTTTCTTGTCTAAACCGTCCCTGTAATATCCAGTTTTGATTTCTACAGAATGGATGAATAAAGACAGAAAATAAAAGACCTTTTTTTTTTTTTTTTTTTGAGATGGAGTTTTGCTCTTGTTGCCCAGGCTGGAGTGCAATGGTGAGAGACCTTGGCTCACTGCACAACTTCTTCCTCCTGGGTTCAAGCGATTCTCCTGCCTCAGCCTCCTGAATAGATGTGATTATAGATGCACACCACCATGGCTGACTAATTTGTGTATTTTTAGTAGAAATGGGGTTTCACCATGTTGGCCAGCCTGGTCTCAAACTCTTGACCTTAGCTAATCTGCCTCCCTCGGCTTTCCAAAGTGCTGGGATTACTGGTGTGAGCCACAGTGCCCAGCTCATAATGTGAAAAAACTTTAAAGACACTTAATAGAAATTCCTAGATCAGGTGCAAATATTTCCAGGCCAGGCCAGGTGTGGTGGCTCATACCTATAATCCCAACACTTTGGGAGGCTGACAGGAGGATCACTTGAGGCAAGGAGTTGGACACCAGGCTGGTCGACAAAGCAAGATCCCCATCTTTATTGTTAAAGAAAGAAAAATTTCCAGCCTTTTGTTTCTTTTTTTTTTTTTGATATGGAGTCTTGCTCTGTCACCCAGGCTGGAGTGCAGTGGCATGATCTCAGCTCACTGCAAATTCTGCTTCCGGGTTTGGGCAATTCTCTTCACTCAGTCTCCCAAATAGTTGAAACTACAGGCATGTACCACCATGCCTGGCTAATTTTTTTTTCTTTGTTAACATTTTTATATTTTATCAGAGGAAAGTGCAAATGCAGTCCCCCACTATCACAAATTACGCAGTCCAGTCTCCCACAATTGGGGAAATCACAGGGGTCAGCACATCTGGAGTGTAATGGATGAGACTCGCCCTGGGAAAACCACCTTCATGATCATGGTATCTCCTCTGCCAGGTAATTTTTGTATTTTTAGTAGAGACGGGGTTTCACCATGTTGGCCAAGCTGGTCTCAAATTCCTGACCTCAGGTTAACCAGCCACCTCAGCTTCACAAAGTGCTGGGATTACAGGCATAATCCACCGCACCCACCCTCGCATATAGCTATTTTCCAAAGCTCTTCACTCTTGGTATTATTTATTTATTTATTGGAGACCGGGTGTCACTCTCTGGCCCAGGCTGGTGTGCAGTGGCACAATCAATCACAGCTTACTGCAAACGCTGCTTTCTGGGTTCAAGTGATTCTCGGGCCTCAGCCTCCTGAGTAACTGGGATTGCTGGCACACTTGGGTAATTTTTGTAGTTGTTTTAGTAGAGACTGGGTTTTACCATGTTAGCCAGGCTGGCCTCAACCTCCTGATCTCAAGTGATCTGCCCATCTCAGCCTCCCAAAGTCCTGGGGCTACAGGCTTGAGCCACCATGCCCAGCCCATTCCTGCTATTATTTAATTGTATTTTTTTATTGTCAAACAAATTTACACTTGGAATTGACATTTAGTTTCTAGGTATATGTCTTAATACTTTATTTTAAATTTAAACAATATACATATTGATATATATATACATATATATGTTTTTGTGTGTGTATGTATACATACATACATACGCATATATATATATGAGATGGAGTCTCATTCTGACACCCAGGCTGGAGTGCAGTGGTGCAATCTCAGCTCACTGCAACCTCTACTTCACAGGTTAAAGTTATTCTCCTCCCTCAGCCTCCCAAGTAGCTAAGACTATAGGTGCCTGCCACCATGCCAGGCTGATTTTTGTTGTTTTAGTAGAGACAGGGTCTCTGTTTCTGCTGGTCTTTACCAGGGCCTATGTTTATAATGTGTTGCTCAGAGAGAATTGGCAGCAATAGCTTAGAGTGCAAATGGGGTTGGCGCCAGACGGCCTGGGGGTCCGTATTGTCCAAATCAGATACTGGAATTGATGACCCCTCACCCTCAGGCACCTTCTATTCAAATGATTGTAGTTAATGGGATATTGACAACTACTAAGGAATCTGTTACCTTTGTATACAGCAGGGCCCCTGAAAGGAGTCATTGTTTAGTGGATATTTACATGCTGGCTGAGATACCTGCAAAAGCCTAATTCTGCTAGTGTTCTCAAGGCAATGCCAATTATGACTTAAAGTTCGGGTACAGTTCACAAATTGTATTCACATGTGCTACAGATAATTTTAAGAATTCAAGGCTGGGCTTGGTGGCTCATACCTGCAATTCCAGTATTTTGAGAGACCGAAGCAGAAGAGTCCTGGAGCTCCAGACCAGCCTGGGCAACACAGAGAGAATTCATCTACACACACACACATTCACACACACACACACACACACACACACCCCGAATTAGCCAGGTGTGGTGACAGTGCCTATAGTCCCAGCTACTCAGGAAGCTAAGGTGGATCACTTGCCCCTGGGAGGTTAAGGTTCCAGTGAGTCCTGATTATGCCACTGCACTCCAGACTGGGCAACAGAGGGATACCCTGTGTCAAAAAGTAAATAAACTGTTGTATCTATGTCTTATTATGACAATTTGAACTTAGGACTGTTTTCATCAAATCCTTTATTTACGCTATCCAAAAAGAATTTATTTGACGGAATGAAACCACTGTGAGTCCACTGTGGTTCTAAGATACAGAGTCTTGCTTTGTCCACCAGGCTGGAGTTCACTGGCATGATCTTGGCTTACTGCAAGCTCTGTGTTCCAGGTTCAAGCAATTCTTCTGCTTCAGCCTCCCAAGAACCGGGTGCATGCCTGTATACTCACATAAATTTTGTATTTTTAGTAGATATGGGGTTTCACCATATTGGCCAGGCTGGTCTTGAACTCCTGAACTCGTGATCCACTCACCACGGCCACCAAAAGTGCTGGGATTACAGGATTGAGCCACTGAGTCCAGCCGATACAGCACTTTTTAATACATGCGCTTGTCCTGTGCACCCTGGTCTCTGGTTCAATGACAACTTGTCACTTCAGCCCTGGGGTCTGAGAAAAGGAGACAGTGTGAGCAGCTCTGATAGAGGAGGAGCAGAAAAAAGTCAGAAATCTGAACAGGATCAACCCAGGCTCTGACCTTTCCAGAGTGCCCCTCATCCGTGTGGTGTGTCCTGGTGTCCCCTCACCCTCGGGTGACAGGGGTGCTGCGCACTCCCCTGTGGTTTATCCTGCAGAGGAAATTCAGTCATTCCCAGGTTTATTCTGTGTCACTGAAGTCCATTCTCCACAGAAACTGAGTTTCTCTCTCACTGTGTGACCTCCATGTGCTCAGGTAGCACCAAAGGCCTTTTCTGTCACAATCATTTTTTCAGTAGTATTTCCACAAGAAGAGCTGGAAAGACTAACAAAAACTTAAGTAATTTTTCCTCTGGTTATAAAAATAATCTGGCTGGGCACTGTGACTCACATGTGTAATCCCAGCACTTAGGGAGACAGAGGCAGGAAGATTGTGAGGTCAGGAGATTGAGACCATCCTGGCCAATATGGTGAAACTCGTATCTACTAAAATACAGAATAAAAATTAGCTGGGCCTGGTGGCACGTGCCCGTACTCCCGGCTACTCAGGAGGCTGAGGCAGGGAAATGGCTTGAACTCGGGAGGTTGTAGTGAGCAGAGATTGTGCCACTGGACTCCAGCCTGGTGACAGAGTAAGATTCTGTCTCAAAAGCAAACAAATGAATAAATAAAAGTCTTAGGCCAGAGGCAGTGGCTCATGCCTGTAATCTCAACACTTTGGGAGGCCTAGGCAGGCAGATCATTTGAAACCAGGAGTTCAAGACAAGCCTGGCCAACATGGTGAAACTTCATCTCTACTAAAAATACAAAAATTAGCCAGGCATGGTGACACACACCTGTAATTCCAGCTACTTGGGAGGCTGAGACAGGAGCCTGGGTGGCAGAAGTCATAGTGAGCCGAGATGGCCCCCACTGCACTCCAGCCTTGCCAACAGTGAGTGAGACTCTGTTTCAACAAAAAAGAAAGAAAAGAAAAGAAGAAATAAAAGTAATCTTAGTTTTAGAAGATTTGGAAAATCCAAGGAAAGCAGAAGGAAGAAAATAAAATTATCTGTTAGTTCACGTCTGGGAGGAATTGTTAGGATTTTGTAGTAGACTCCTGTTGCATTTCTATTTACTCATGTGTAAGGCACACTTTACTAAGATGTGAATGTACTGGACATTTTGTTCTAATCTTCCTTTTCACCTAAATGTATTATCTGTATTTTAGTATATCACTTATTTTATCTGCCATGTTTTGTTATTTATTTATTTATTTGTTTGTTTGTTTGTTTGTTTTTGTTTTACACAGGATCTACTCTGTCACCCAGGATGGAGTGCAGTGGCATAATCTTGGCTCACTGCAGCCTCGAGCTCCTGGGCTCAAATGATCTGGCTGGGCACTGTGACTCAGCCTCACAAGTAGTTAGGACCACAGGTTCATGCCGCCATGATCAGCTAATTTACTTAAAATTGTTTTGTAGAGACAGGATCTCCCAATGTCACCTAGGCTGGTCTCAAACTCTTGGGCTCACATAATTCTTCCACTGTGACCTCCCAAAGTGCTGGAATTAGGGTGAGCCAACTTTCCTGGACTTGTACCATGTTTGTAGAAGTTGTATATATTTATTTTATATGTTAGGGAATCGTAGATGTTTAGTTATTGAAGAAGTGAGTTAATGTAGAAAATAATAAAGTATAATGTATGTCTAACCAGTTTATTTTAAATTTAAACAACTGTGTGTGTGTGTGTGTGTGTGTGTGTGTGTGTGTGTGTACTCTGTCACCCAGGCTGGAGTGCAGTGGTGCAATCTTAGCTCACTGCAACCTCCACCTCACAGGTTAAAGTGATTTTTCTCACTCAACCTCCTGAATAGCTGGGACTACAGGTGCCTGCTACCACACCTGGCTAATTTTTGAATTTTTAGTAGAGACAGGGTTTCACTATATGGGCTAGTCTGGTCTCGAACTCCTGATCTCATGATCCACCCACCTAGGCCTCCCAAAGTTCAGGGATTACAGGAGTGAGCCACCTTGCCCTGCCCTAAACAACAGCATATTAACTTTGCAATTTTTTTTTTGAGATAGAGTCTTAATGTGTCTTTCAGGCTGGAGTGCATGAAGTGCAGTGGTGCAGTCTCGGGAGAATTCACCATCAACCTCCTGGGCTGGAATGATCCTCCCACCTCAGCCTCCCTACTAGATGGGACTACAGGTCTAAGCTACCTTGCCCTGTCTCACTTTGCAATCTTTTGGCTACAGGTGTAAAACCCATTTTGGAGAGTGTGTCCACTTATTCCAGTTTATTTTCTAAACCATCGCTGTAATATCCAGTTTTGATTTCTACAGAATAGATGAATAAAGACAAAACATAAAAGACCTTTATTTTTGAGATAGAGTTTTGCTCTCTTCACCCAGGCTGGAATGCAATGGTGAAAGATCTCGGCTTTGTACAACCTCTGCCTCCTGGGTTCAAGGGATTCTCTTGCCTCAGCCTTCTGAGTAGCTCGGATAACAGACATACACCACCATGCCTGGCTAATTTTTGTATTTTTAGTACAGACAGGGTTTCACCATGTTGGCCAGGCTGGTCTCGAACTTCTGGCCTCAGGTGATCTGCCTCCCTTGCCTTCCCAAAGTGGTGGGATTACTGGCGTGAGCCACGGTGCCCGACTCAGAATGTAAAAAAACTTTGAAGACACTTAATACAACCTCCTAAATCAGGTGCAGATGTTTCCAGGCTAGGCCAGGTGTGGTAGCTCACACCTGTAATCCCAACACTTTGGGAGGCTCACTTGAGGCGAGGATCACTTGAGGCTAGGAGCTGGACACCAGCCTGGTCGATGAAGCAAGATCCCTATCTTTATTGTTAAAGAAAGAAAAATTTCCAGGCTTTTTTTTTTTTGAGATGGAGTCTCACTCTGTCACCCAGGCTGGAGTTCAGTGGTGTGATCTCAGCTCACTGCAACTTCTGCCTATGGGTTCAAGCAATTCTCCTCACCCAGCCTCGCAAGTAGTTGGAACTACAAGGGTGAACCACCATGCCTGGGTAATTTTTAAATTTGTTTTCATATTTTATCCGGGGAAAGTGCAAACGCAGTCCCCCACTACCACAAATTATGCTGTCCAGTTTCCCACATTTGGGAAAATCACAGGGGGTCAGCACATCCGGAGTGTAATGGATGAGCCTCACCCTGGGAAAACGACCTTCATGATCATGGTATCTCCCCTGCCAGGAAATTTTTGTATTTTTAATAGAGGTGGGGTTTCACCATGTTGGCCAGGCTGGTCTCAAGTTCCTGACCTCAGGTTAACCACCCACCTTGGCCTCAGAAATTGCTGGGATTAGGCCAGGTGCAGTGGCTCAAGCTTGTAATCCCAGCACTTTGGGAGGCTGAGGCGGGTGGATCACGAGGTCAAGAGCTCGAGACCATCCTGGTCAACATGGTGAAACCGCGTCTCTACTAAAAATACAAAAAATTAGCTGGGCATGGTAGCATGTGCCTGTAATACCAGCTGCTCAGAAAGCTGAGCCAGGAGAATTACCTGAACCCAGGAGGCAGAGGTTGTGGTGAGCCGAGATCGCGCCATCGCACTCCAGCCTGGGTGACAAGAGCAAAACTCCGTCTCAAAAAAAAAAAAAAAAGAAATTGCTGGGATTACAGGCATAAGCCACTGCACCCACACTCACATATAGCTGTTTTTCAAAGCTCTTCACTCTTGGTATTATTTATTTATTTATTGGAGACCAGGTGTCACTCTGTGGCCCAGGCTGGTGTGCAGTGACACAATCACAGCTTACTGCAAATGCTGCTTTCTGGGTTCAAGTGATTCTCGGGCCTCAGCCTCCTGAGTAACTGGGATTGCTGGCACACTTGGGTAATTTTTGTAGTTATTTTAGTAGAGACTGGGTTTTACCATGTTAGGCAGGCTGGCCTCAACTTCCTGATCTCGAGTGATCTGCCCATCTCAGCCTCCCAAAGTCCTGGGGCTACAGGCTTGAGCTACTGTGCCCAGCCCGTTCCTGCTATTTTTTAATTGTATTTTTTAATTGTCAAACAATTTACACTTGGGATTGATATTTAGTTTCCAAGTATATGTCTAAACACTTATTTTAAATTTAAACCACAGTGTATATACATATATATATATATATATATATATATATATATATACACAGATATATATATGTTGTATGTGTGTATATATATATGAGATGGAGTTTCATTCTGATGCCCAGTCTGGAGTGCAGTGGTGCAATCTCAGCTCACTGCAACCTCCACCTCCCAGGTTAAAGTGATTTTCCTCCCTCAGCCTCCTAAGTAGCTCAGACTACAGGTACCTGCCACCACACAAGGCTAATTTTTGTATTTTTAGTAGAGATGGGGTCTCTGTTTCTGCTGTTCTTTACCAGGAACTATGTTTCTAATTTGTTGCTGAGAAAGAATCTGCAAGAATAGCTTAGAGTGCAAATGGGGTTGGTGCCAGACGGCCTGGGGGTCCGTATTGTCCAAATCAGATACTGGAATTGATGACCCCTCACCCTCAGGCACCTTCTATTCAAATGCTTGTAGTTAGTGGGATATTGACAACTCCTAAGGAATCTGTATCTTTGTATAGCAGGGGCCCTGAAAAGAGTCATTGTTTAGTGATTATTTACATGCTGGCTGAGATTCCTGCAGAAGCCTAACTCTCCTTCAGTATTCTCAGGTGAATGCCAATTATGACTCTAAAGTTTGTACAGTTCACAAACTCTATTCACAGGTACTACAGATAATTTTAAGAATTCAAGGCTGAGCTTGGTGGTTCACACCTGCAATTCCAGCATTTTGGGAGACCCAAGCAGAAAGATCATTTGAGTCCTGGAGCTCCAGACCAGCCTGGGCAACATAGGGAGACTTCATCTCCACAAACAAACAAAAATTTAGCCAGGTGTGGTGACAGCGCCTCAGTGCCTATAGTCCCAAATACTCAGGAAGCTAAGGTGGATCACTTGCACCTGGGAGGTTAAGGTTCCAGTGAGTCCTGATTATGCCACTGCACTCCAATCTGGGCAACAGAGGGAGACCCTGTGTCAAAAAGTAAATAAATTGTTGTATGTATGTCTTCCTATGAAAATTTGAACTTAGGACTGTTTTCATCAAGTCCTTTATTTACACTATCCATAAAGAATTTATTTGATGGAATGAAACCACTGTGAGTCCCCTGTGGTTCTAAGATACAGAGGCTTGCTTTGTCCACCAGGCTGGAGTCCAGTGGCATGATCTCGGCTTACTGCACTCTCTATCTTCTGGATTCAAGAAATTCTTCTGCCTCAGCTTCCCAAGAAATGGGCATGTGCCTCTATACTCAGCTAATTTTTGTATTTTTAGTAGAGGTGGGATTTCACCATATTGGTCAGGCTGGTCTCAAACTCCTGACTTCTTGATCTGCCCACCTGAGCCACCAAAAGTGCTGGGATTACAGGCGTGAGCCACCGAGTCCAACCGATACAGCACTTTTTAATACAGGTGCTTGTCCTGTGCACCCTGGTCTCTGCTTCAATATCAATTCATCACTTAAGCCCTGGGGTCTGAGAAAAGGGGACAGTGTAAGCAGCTCTGATAGAGGAGGAGCAGAAAGAAGTCAGAAATCTGAACAGGATCAACCCAGGCTCTGACCTTTCCAGAGCTTTCCCCCAGCTCTGCCCTGACCCCCTCTTCCTTGGGTTGCCTCCTGGTGTTCCCTCACCCTCGGGTGACAGGGGTGCTGTGCGCTCCCCTGTGGTTTATCCTGCAGAGGAAAGTCAGTCATTCCCAGGTTTATTCTGTGTCACTGCAGTCCATTCTCCACAGAAACTGAGTTTCTATCTCACTGAGTGACCTCCATGCGCTCAGGTAGCTCCAAAGACCTTTTCTGTCACAATCATTTTTTGATTATCCATTTAGCAGCATTTCCACAAGAAGAGCTGGAAAGACTAACAAAAACTTAAGTAATATTTCCTCTGATCATGTAAATAATCTGGCCGGGCGTGGTGGCTCAGGCATGTAATCCCAGCACTTAGGGAGGCAGAGGCGGGAAGATCATGAGGTCAGGAGATTGAGCTCATCCTGGTCAATGTGGTGAAACCCAGTGTCTACTAAAATACAAAATAAAAATTGGCTGGGCATGGTGGCACGAGCCCATACTCCCAAGCTACTCAAAAGGCTGAGGCAGGGAAATTGCTTGAACTCGCTAGGTTGCAGTGAGCGGCGATCATATCACTGGTCTCCAGCCTGGTGACAGAGTAAGATTCTGTCTCAAAAACAAACAAACAAATAAATAAATAAATAAAAATCTTAGGCCAGAGGCGGTAGCTCATGCCTGTAATCCCAACATTTTGGGATGCCTAGGCAAATGAATCATTTAAAGACAGAAGTTCAAGACAAGCCTGGCCAACATGGTGAAACTTCATCTCTACTAAAATACATACAGAAACTAGCCAGGCATGGTGACACACACCTTTAATTCCAGCTACTTGGGAGGTTGAGGTAGGAACCTGGGTGGCAGAGGTTGCAGTGAGCTGAGATGGCCCCCACTGCACTCCAGCCTTGGTGAGTGAGTGAGGCTCATTCAAAAAAAAAAAAAAAAAAAAGAAAAGAAATCTTAGTTTTAGAAGATTTGGAAAATCCTAGGAAAGCAGAAGGAAGAAAATAAAATTATCTGTTAGTTCACATCTGGGAGGAATTGTTAGGTTTTTGTAGTAGACTCCTATTGGATTTCTGTTTACTCATATATAACAAGGCATCCTTTACTAAGATGTGAATGTACTGAACATTTTGTTCTAATCTTCCTTTTCACCTAAATGTATTAACAGTATTTTAGTATATCACTCATTTTTTTCTGCCATGTTTTGTTATTTATTTGTCTTTTTTTTTTTTTTTTTTGATACGGAATCTTACTCTGTCACCCAGGCTGGAGTACAGTGGCATAATCATAGCTCACTACGGTCTTGAGCTCCTGGGCTCAAATGATCCTCCCACTTCAGCCTCCCAAGTAGCTGGGACCACAGGTGCATACTGCCATGATCAGCTAATATACTTAAAATTGTTTGTAGTGACAGGATCTCCTGTGTCACCTAGGCTCCTCTCAAACTCTTGGGTTTAGGTAATTCTTTTTTTTTTTTTGAGACGGAGTTTCGCTCTTGTTACCCAGGCTGGAGTGCAATGGCGCGATCTCGGCTCACCGCAACCTCCGCCTCCTGGGTTCAGGCAATTCTCCTGCCTCAGCCTCCTGAGTAGCTGGGATTACAGACATGTGCCACCATGCCCAGCTAATTTTTTGTATTTTTAGTAGAGACGGGGTTTCACCGTGTTGACCAGGATGGTCTCGATCTTTTGACCTTGTGATCCACCCGCCTCGGCCTCCCAAAGTGCTGGGATTACAGGCTTGAGCCACCGCGCCCGGCCTTAGGTAATTCTTAAACTGCGGCCTCCCAAAGTGCTGGAATTAGAGGGGTGGGCCAATGTGCCTGGACTTGTACCACGTTTTTAGAAGCTGTATATATTTATTTTATATGCTAGGGAATCATAGACATTTAGTTATTGAAGAAGTGAGTTAATGTAGAAAATAATAAAATATGATATATGTCTAAACACTTTATTTTAAATGTAAACAACAGTATATATATTTATATATACATACTTTGAGATGGAGTCTCAGTCACCCAGGCTGGAGTGCAGTGGTGCAATCCCAGCTCACTGTAACCTCCACCTCACAGGTTATAGTGATTTTCCTCCCTCAACCTCCTGAGTAGCTGGGACTACAGGTGCCTGCCACCATACCTGGCTAATTTTTGTATTTTTAGTAGAGACAGGGGTTTCACCATATTGGCTAGGCTGGTTTTGAACTCCTGATCTCATGATCCACCCACCTCAGCCTCCCAAATTTCAGGGATTACAGGAGTGAGCCACCTCGCCCTGCCCTAAACAACAGCATATTAACTTTGCAATTTTTTTTTTTTTTTTTTGAGATAGAGTCTTAATGTGTCTTTCAGGCTGGAGTGCATGAAGTGCAGTGGTGCAGTCTCGGGAGAATGCACCATCAACCTCCTGGGCTGGAATGATCCTCCCATCTCAGCCTCCCTACTAGATGGGACTACAGGTCTGAGCTACCTTGCCCTGTCTCACTTTGCAATCTTTTGGCTACAGGTGTAAAGCCCATTTCTGGAGAGTGGGTCCATTTATTCCAGTTTCTTGTCTAAACCATCCCTGTAATATCCAGTTTTGATTTCTACAGAATGGATGAATAAAGACAGAATATAAAAGACCATTTTTTGGAGATAGAGTTTTGCTCTCCTCACCCTGGAGTGCAATGGTGAAAGATCTCAGCTTTGTACAACATCTGCCTCCTGGGTTCAAGCAATTCTCCTGCCTCAGCCTCCCAAGTAGCTGGGACCACAGGTGCATACTGCCATGATCAGCTAATATACTTAAAATTGTTTGTAGTGACAGGATCTCCTGTGTCACCTAGGCTGGTCTCAAACTCTTGGGTTTAGGTAATTCTTTTTTTTTTTTTTTTTTTTTTTGTTAGACGGAGTTTCGCTCTTGTTACCCAGGCTGGAGTGCAATGGCGCGATCTCGGCTCACCGCAACCTCCGCCTCCTGGGTTCAGGCAATTCTCCTGCCTCAGCCTCCTGAGTAGCTGGGATTACAGACATGTGCCACCATGCCCAGCTAATTTTTGTATTTTTAGTAGAGACGGGTTTCACCGTGTTGACCAGGATGGTCTCGATCTTTTGACCTTGTGATCCACCCGCCTCGGCCTCCCAAAGTGCTGGGATTACAGGCTTGAGCCACCGCGCCCGGCCTTAGGTAATTCTTAAACTGCGGCCTCCCAAAGTGCTAGAATTAGAGTGTGAGCCACTGTGCCTGGCCTTGTATCATGTTTTTAGAAGCTGTTTATATTTCTTTTATATGTTAGGGAATTGTAGATGTTTAGTTATTGAGAAGTGAGTTAATATGGAAAATAATAAAATATGATATATGTCTAAACACTTTATTTTAAATTTAAACATCTCTGTGTGTGTGTGTGTGTGTGTGTGTGTGTGTGTGTGTACTCTGTCACCCAGGCTGGAGTGCAGTGGTGCAATCTCAGCTCACTGCAACCTCCACCTCACAGGTTATAGTGATTTTCCTCCCTCAACCTCCTGAGTAGCTGGGACTACAGGTGCCTGCCACCATACCTGGCTAATTTTTGTATTTTTAGTAGAGACAGGGTTTCACCATATTGGCTAGGCTGGTTTTGAACTCCTGATCTCATGATCCACCCACCTCAGCCTCCCAAATTTCAGGGATTACAGGAGTGAGCCACCTCGCCTGCCCTAAACAACAGCATATTCACTTTGCAATCTTTTTTTTTTTTTTCTTTTTGAGATAGAGTCTTAGTGTGTCATTCAGGCTGGAGTGCATGAAGTGCAGTGGCGGAGTCTCGGGTGAAGGCATCATCAACCACGTGGGCTGGAATGATCCTCCTATCTCAAGCTTCCCTACTAGATGAGACTACAGGTCTGAGCTACCTTGGCCTGTCTCACTTTGGAATCTTTTGGCTACAGGTGTAAAGCCCATTTTTGGAGAGTGGGTCCACTTATTCCAGTTTCTTGTCTAAACCATCCCTGTAATATCCAGTTTTGATTTCTATAGAATGGATGAATAAAGACAGAATATAAAAGACCATTTTTTTTGAGATGGAGTCTCACTCTGTCACCCAGGCTGGAGTGCAATGGTGAAAGATCTCAGCTTTGTACAACATCTGCCTCCTGGGTTCAAGGGATTCTCTTGCCTCGGCCTTCTGAGTAGCTGGGATAACAGATGTACACCACCATGCCTGGCTAATTTTTGTATTTTTAGTACAGACAGGGTTTCACCATGTTGGCCAGGCTGGTCTCAAACTTCTGACCTCAGGTGATCTGCCTCCCTTGCCTTCCCAAAGTGGCGGGATTACTGGCGTGAGTCACAGTGCCCGGCTCAGAATGTAAAAAACTTTGAAGACACTTAATACAACCTCCTAAATCAGGTGCAAATGTTTCCAGGCTAGGCCAGGTGTGGTAGCTCACACCTGTAATCCCAACACTTTGGGAGGCTCACTTGAGGCGAGGATCACTTGAGGCTAGGAGCTGGACACCAGCCTGGTCGACAAAGCAAAATCCTCATCTTTATTTTTAAAAAGAAAAATTTCCAGCCTTCTTTTTTTTTTTTTGAGATGGAGTCTCACTCTGTCACCCAGGCTGGAGTGCAGTGGTGCAATCTCAGCTCACTGCACAACCTCTGCCTCCTGGGTTCAAGCAATTCTCCTGCCTCAGCCTCCTGAGTAGCTGGGATTACAGACATGTGCCACCATGCCCAGCTAATTTTTGTATTTTTAGTAGAGACAGGGTTTCACCATGTTGGCCAGGCTGGTCTCGAACTCCTGATCTCATGATCCACCCACCTCAGCCTCCCAAAGTGCTGGGATTACAGACATGTGCCACCATGCCCAGCTAATTTTTTTTTTTTTTTTTTTTTTTTTTTGAGATGGAGTCTCACTCTGTCACCCAGGCTGGAGTGCAATGGTGCGATCTCGGCTCACTGCAACCTCTGCCTCCTGGGTTCAAGCAATTCTCCTGCCTCAGCCTCCCAAGTAGCTGGGACTACAGGTGCCTGCCACCATACCTGGCTAATTTTTGTATTTTTAGTAGAGATGGGGTTTCACCGTGTTGACCAGGATGGTCTTGATCTCTTGACCTCGTGATCCACCCGCCTCGGCCTCCCAAAGTGCTGGGATTACAGGAGTGAGCCACCTCGCCTGCCCTAAACAACAGCATATTAACTTTGCAATTTTTTTTTTTTTGTATTTTTAGTAGAGACAGGGGTTTCACCATGTTGGCGGGCTGGTCTCAAACTCTTGGGTTTAGGTAATTCTTTTTTTTTTTTTGAGACGGAGTTTCGCTCTTGTTACCCAGGCTGGAGTGCAGTGGTGCAATCCCAGCTCACTGTAACCTCCACCTCACAGGTTATAGTGATTTTCCTCCCTCAACCTCCTGAGTAGCTGGGATTACAGACATGTGCCACCATGCCCAGCTAATTTTTTTTTTTTTGAGACGGAGTTTCGCTCTTGTTACCCAGGCTGGAGTGCAGTGGTGTGATCTCAGCTCACTGCACAACCTCTGCCTCCTGGGTTCAAGCAATTCTCCTGCCTCAGCCTCCTGAGTAGCTGGGATAACAGATGTACACCACCATGCCTGGCTAATTTTTGTATTTTTAGTAGAGACAGGGGTTTCACCATGTTGACCAGGATGGTCTCAATCTCTTGACCTTGTGATCCACCCGCCTCGGCCTCCCAAAGTGCTGGGATTACTGGCGTGAGTCACAGTGCCCGGCTCAGAATGTAAAAAACTTTGAAGACACTTAATACAACCTCCTAAATCAGGTGCAAATGTTTCCAGGCTAGGCCAGGTGTGGTAGCTCACACCTGTAATCCCAACACTTTGGGAGGCTCACTTGAGGCGAGGATCACTTGAGGCTAGGAGCTGGACACCAGCCTGGTCGACAAAGCAAAATCCTCATCTTTATTTTTAAAAAGAAAAATTTCCAGCCTTCTTTTTTTTTTTTTGAGATGGAGTCTCACTCTGTCACCCAGGCTGGAGTTCAGTGGTGTGATCTCAGCTCACTGCAACCTCTGCCTCCTGGGTTCAAGCAATTCTCCTGCCTCAGCCTCCCAAGTAGCTGGGACTACAGGTGCCTGCCACCATACCTGGCTAATTTTTGTATTTTTAGTAGAGATGGGGTTTCACCATATTGGCTAGGCTGGTTTTGAACTCCTGATCTCATGATCCACCCACCTCAGCCTCCCAAAGTGCTGGGATTACAGGCTTCAGCCATCGTGCCTGGCCAGCTGTTTTTCAAACCTCTTCACTCTTGGTATCATTTATTTATTTATTGGATTCAAGGTGTCACTCTGTGGCCCAGGCTGGAGTGCAATGGTGCGATCTCGGCTCACCGCAACCTCCCCTCCTGGGTTCAAGGGATTCTCTTGCCTCGGCCTTCTGAGTAGCTGGGACTACAGGTGCCTGCCACCATACCTGGCTAATTTTTGTATTTTTAGTAGAGATGGGGTTTCACCATGTTAGCCAGGCTGGCCTCAACCTCCTGAGTAGCTGGGATAACAGATGTACACCACCATGCCCAGCTAATTTTTGTATTTTTAGTAGAGATGGGGTTTCACCATGTTGACCAGGATGGTCTCAATCTCTTGACCTTGTGATCCACCCGCCTCGGCCTCCCAAAGTGCTGGGATTACAGGCATGCACCACCATGCCCAGCTAATTTTTTTTTTTTTGAGATGGAGTCTCAGTCACCCAGGCTGGAGTGCAATGGTGAAAGATCTCAGCTTTGTACAACATCTGCCTCCTGGGTTCAAGGGATTCTCTTGCCTCGGCCTTCTGAGTAGCTGGGATAACAGATGTACACCACCATGCCTGGCTAATTTTTGTATTTTTAGTACAGACAGGGTTTCACCATGTTGGCCAGGCTGGTCTCAAACTTCTGACCTCAGGTGATCTGCCTCCCTTGCCTTCCCAAAGTGGTGGGATTACTGGCGTGAGTCACAGTGCCCGGCTCAGAATGTAAAAAACTTTGAAGACACTTAATACAACCTCCTAAATCAGGTGCAAATGTTTCCAGGCTAGGCCAGGTGTGGTAGCTCACACCTGTAATCCCAGCACTTTGGGAGGCTGAGGCGGGTGGATCACGAGGTCAAGAGCTCGAGACCATCCTGGTCAACATGGTGAAAACGTCTCTACTAAAAATACAAAAATTAGCTGGGCATGGTGGCACATGCCTGTAATCCCAGCTACTCAGGAAGCTAAGGTGAGAGGATCACTTGCACCTGGGAGGTCAAGGTTGCAGGAGTCCTGATTATGCCACTGCACTCCAGCCTGGGTGACAAGAGCAAAACTCCGTCTCAAAAAAAAAAAAAGAAATTGCTGGGATTACAGGCTTCAGCCATCGTGCCTGGCCAGCTGTTTTTCAAACCTCTTCACTCTTGGTATTATTTATTTATTGGATTCAAGGTGTCACTCTGTGGCCCAGGCTGGAGTGCAATGGTGCGATCTCGGCTCACTGCAACCTCTGCCTCCTGGGTTCAGGCAGTTCTCCTGCCTCAGCCTCCTGAGTAGCTGGGATAACAGATGTACACCACCATGCCTGGCTAATTTTTGTATTTTTAGTAGAGACAGGGTTTCACCATGTTGACCAGGATGGTCTCAATCTCTTGACCTTGTGATCCACCCGCCTCGGCCTCCCAAAGTGCTGGGATTACAGGCATAAGCCACTGCACCCACACTCACATATAGCTGTTTTTCAAAGCTCTTCACTCTTGGTATTATTTATTTATTTATTGGAGACCAGGTGTCACTCTGTGGCCCAGGCTGGAGTGCAGTGGTGCAATCTCAGCTCACTGCAACCTCTGCCTCCTGGGTTCAAGCAATTCTCCTGCCTCAGCCTCCTGAGTAACTGGGATTGCTGGCACACTTGGGTAATTTTGTAGTTTTTAGTAGAGACAGGGTTTCACCATGTTAGCCAGGCTGGCCTCAACCTCCTGATCTCAAGTGATCTGCCCATCTCAGCCTCCCAAAGTCCTGGGGCTACAGGCTACAGCCACCCTGCCCAGCCCATTCCTGCTATTATTTAAATTAAATTGTATTTTTAATTGTCAAACAATTTACATTTGGAATTGATATTTTGTTTTACTTGTAATGTAGCTTTCTGCTGTTCTTTACCAGGGACTAGTTTCTAAAGTTATACTCAGAGGGAATTGGCAACAATAGCTTAGAGTGCAAATGGAGTTCGTGTCAGAGGGCCTGGAGGTCAGCATTGTCTGAATTAGATACTGGAATTGATGACCCCTCACCTCCAGGCACCTTCTATTCAAGTGATCATAGTTAATGGGCTCTTGACAACTACTAAGGAATCTGTTACCTTTGTATACAGCAGGGGCCCTGAAAAGAGTCATTGCTTAGTGAATATTTCCTGGCTGGCTGAGATTCCTGTAAAAGCCTAACTCTGCTACAATGTTCTCAGGTAGATGCCAATTATTACTTTAAAGTTCGTACATAGGGTTCACAAACTATTCACATGTGCTACAGATAATTTTAAGAATTCAAGGCTGGGCTTGGTGGCTCACACCTGCAATTCCAGCATTTTGGGAGACCCAAGCAGAGAGATCATTTGAGTCCTGGAGCTCCAGACCAGCCTGGGCAACACAGGGAGAATTCACACACACACACACACACACACACAATTAGCCAGGTGTGGTGACAGCGCCTATAGTCCAGCTACTCAGGAAGCTAAGGTGAGAGGATCACTTGCACCTGGGAGGTCAAGGTTGCAGGGAGTCCTGATTATGCCACTGCGCTCCAGTCTGGGCAACAGAGGGAGACCCTGTGTCAAAAAGTAAATAAATTGTTGTATCTATGTCTTCCTATCAAATTCTTTTAATTTTAACTCAGGACTTTTTTCATCAAATCCTGTATTTACACTATCCAAAAAGAATTTATTTGATGGAATGAAACCACTGTGAGTCCCCTGTGGTTCTAAGATACAGTCTTGCTTTGTCCACCAGGCTGGAGTTCAATGGCATGATCTCGGCTCACTGCAACCTCTGCCTCCCGGGTTCAAGCAATTCTTCTGCCTGAGCCTCCTGAGAACTGGGCACATACCTCTATGCTCAGCTAATTTTTGTATTTTTATTAGAGATGGGGTTTCACCATATTGGCCAGGCTAGTCTCAAACTCCTGACCTCATGATCTGCCTACCTCGGCCACCAAAAGTACTGGGATTACAGGCGTGAGCCACTGAGTCCAGCTGATACAGCACCTTTTAACACAGGTGTTGTCCTGTGCACTCTGGTCTCTGATTAAATGACAACATGTCACTTAAACCCTAGGGTCTGGGAAAAGGAGACAGTTCGAGCTGCTCTGATAGAGGATGAGCAGAAAGAAGTCAGAAATCTGAACAGGATCAAGCCAGACTCTGACCTTTCCAGAGCTTTCCCCCAGCTCTGCCCTGCCCCCCTCATCCGTGCTGTGTCTCCTGGTGTCCCCTGACCCCCGAGTGACAGGGGTGCTGTGCACTCCCTGTGGTTTATCCTCCATAGGAAATTCAGTCATTCCCAGGTTTATTCTGTGTCACTGCAGTCTATTCTCCACGGAAACTGAGTTTCTATCTCACTGAGTGACTTCCATGTGCTCATGTAGCACCAAAGGCCTTTTCTGTCACAATCATTTTTTTGATTATCAATTTAGCAGCATTTCCACATGAAAAGTTGGAAAGACTAACAAAAACTTAAGTAATATTTCCTCTGATCATGTAAATAATCTGGCCGGGCGTGGTGGCTCAGGCATGTAATCCCAGCACTTAGGGAGGCAGAGGCGGGAAGATCATGAGGTCAGGAGATTGAGCTCATCCTGGTCAATGTGGTGAAACCCAGTGTCTACTAAAATACAAAATAAAAATTAGCTGGGCATGGTGGCACATGCCTGTAATCCCAGCTACTCAGGAGGCTGAGGCAGGAAATTGCTTGAACTCGCTAGGTTGCAGTGAGCTGAGATCATATCACTGGTCTCCAGCCTGGTGACAGAGTAAGATTCTGTCTCAAAACAAACAAACAAATAAATAAATAAATAAAAATCTTAGGCCAGAGGCGGTAGCTCATGCCTGTAATCCCAACATTTTGGGATGCCTAGGCAAATGAATCATTTAAAGACAGAAGTTCAAGACAAGCCTGGCCAACATGGTGAAACCTCTTCCCTATTAAAAATACATACAGAAACTAGCCAGGCATGGTGACACACACCTTTAATTCCAGCTACTTGGGAGGTTGAGGTAGGAACCTGGGTGGCAGAGGTTGCAGTGAGTCCTGATTATGCCACTGCACTCCAGCCTTGGTGAGTGAGTGAGGCTCATTCAAAAAAAAAAAAAAAGAAAAGAAAAGAAATCTTAGTTTTAGAAGATTTGGAAAATCCTAGGAAAGCAGAAGGAAGAAAATAAAATTATCTGTTAGTTCACATCTGGGAGGAATTGTTAGGTTTTTGTAGTAGACTCCTATTGGATTTCTGTTTACTCATATATAACAAGGCATCCTTTACTAAGATGTGAATGTACTGAACATTTTGTTCTAATCTTCCTTTTCACCTAAATGTATTAACAGTATTTTAGTATATCACTCATTTTTTTCTGCCATGTTTTGTTATTTATTTGTCTTTTTTTTTTTTTTTTTTGATACGGAATCTTACTCTGTCACCCAGGCTGGAGTACAGTGGCATAATCATAGCTCACTACGGTCTTGAGCTCCTGGGCTCAAATGATCCTCCCACTTCAGCCTCCCAAGTAGCTGGGACCACAGGTGCATACTGCCATGATCAGCTAATATACTTAAAATTGTTTGTAGTGACAGGATCTCCCTGTGTCACCTAGGCTCCTCTCAAACTCTTGGGTTTAGGTAATTCTTTTTTTTTTTTTTTTTTTTGAGACGGAGTTTCGCTCTTGTTACCCAGGCTGGAGTGCAATGGCGCGATCTCGGCTCACCGCAACCTCCGCCTCCTGGGTTCAGGCAATTCTCCTGCCTCAGCCTCCTGAGTAGCTGGGATTACAGACATGTGCCACCATGCCCAGCTAATTTTTGTATTTTTAGTAGAGACGGGTTTCACCGTGTTGACCAGGATGGTCTCGATCTTGACCTTGTGATCCACCCGCCTCGGCCTCCCAAAGTGCTGGGATTACAGGCTTGAGCCACCGCGCCCGGCCTTAGGTAATTCTTAAACTGCGGCCTCCCAAAGTGCTGGAATTAGAGGGGTGGGCCAATGTGCCTGGACTTGTACCACGTTTTTAGAAGCTGTATATATTTATTTTATATGCTAGGGAATCATAGACATTTAGTTATTGAAGAAGTGAGTTAATGTAGAAAATAATAAAATATGATATATGTCTAAACACTTTATTTTAAATGTAAACAACAGTATATATATTTATATATACATACTTTGAGATGGAGTCTCAGTCACCCAGGCTGGAGTGCAGTGGTGCAATCCCAGCTCACTGTAACCTCCACCTCACAGGTTATAGTGATTTTCCTCCCTCAACCTCCTGAGTAGCTGGGACTACAGGTGCCTGCCACCATACCTGGCTAATTTTTGTATTTTTAGTAGAGACAGGGTTTCACCATATTGGCTAGGCTGGTTTTGAACTCCTGATCTCATGATCCACCCACCTCAGCCTCCCAAATTTCAGGGATTACAGGAGTGAGCCACCTCGCCTGCCCTAAACAACAGCATATTAACTTTGCAATTTTTTTTTTTTTTTGAGATAGAGTCTTAATGTGTCTTTCAGGCTGGAGTGCATGAAGTGCAGTGGTGCAGTCTCGGGAGAATGCACCATCAACCTCCTGGGCTGGAATGATCCTCCCATCTCAGCCTCCCTACTAGATGGGACTACAGGTCTGAGCTACCTTGCCCTGTCTCACTTTGCAATCTTTTGGCTACAGGTGTAAAGCCCATTTCTGGAGAGTGGGTCCATTTATTCCAGTTTCTTGTCTAAACCATCCCTGTAATATCCAGTTTTGATTTCTACAGAATGGATGAATAAAGACAGAATATAAAAGACCATTTTTTTGGAGATAGAGTTTTGCTCTCCTCACCCTGGAGTGCAATGGTGAAAGATCTCAGCTTTGTACAACATCTGCCTCCTGGGTTCAAGGGATTCTCTTGCCTCGGCCTTCTGAGTAGCTGGGATAACAGATGTACACCACCATGCCTGGTGAATTTTTGTATTTTTAGTACAGACAGGGTTTCACCATGTTGGCCGGGCTGGTCTCAAACTTCTGACCTCAGGTGATCTGCCTCCCTTGCCTTCCCAAAGTGGCGGGATTACTGGCGTGAGTCACAGTGCCCGGCTCAGAATGTAAAAAAACTTTGAAGACACTTAATACAACCTCCTAAATCAGGTGCAAATGTTTCCAGGCTAGGCCAGGTGTGGTAGCTCACACCTGTAATCCCAACACTTTGGGAGGCTCACTTGAGGCGAGGATCACTTGAGGCTAGGAGCTGGACACCAGCCTGGTCGACAAAGCAAAATCCTCATCTTTATTTTTTAAAAAAGAAAAATTTCCAGCCTTCTTTTTTTCTTTTTTTCTGAGACCGAGTTTCACTCTTGTTACCCAGGCTGGAGTGCAATGGTGCGATCTCGGCTCACCGCAACCTCCCCCTCCTGGGTTCAGGCAGTTCTCCTGCCTCAGCCTCCTGAATAGCTGGGATTACAGGCATGCACCACCATGCCCAGCTAATTTTTTTTTTTTTTGTATTTCTAGTAGAGATGGGGTTTCACCATGTTGACCAGGATGGTCTCAATCTCTTGACCTTGTGATCCACCCGCCTCGGCCTCCCAAAGTGCTGGGATTACAGGCTTCAGCCATCGTGCCTGGCCAGCTGTTTTTCAAACCTCTTCACTCTTGGTATCATTTATTTATTTATTGGATTCAAGGTGTCACTCTGTGGCCCAGGCTGGAGTGCAGTGGCACAATCACAGCTTACTGCAAACACTGCTTTCAGGGTTCAAGTAATTCTGGAGGCTCAGCCTACTGAGTAACTGGGATTGCTGGCACACTTGGGTAATTTTTGTAGTTTTTTTTAGTAGAGTCTGGGTTTCACCGTGTTAGCCAGGCTGGCCTCAGCCTCCTGATCTCAAGTGATCTACCCATCTCAGCCTCCCAAAGTCCTGGGGCTACAGGCTACAGCCACCCTGCTCAGCCCATTCCTACTATTATTTAAATTAAATTGTACTTTTTTGTCAAAAAATTTACCTTTGGAATTGATATTTTGTTTTACTTGTAATGTAGCTTTCTGCTGGTCTTTACCAGGGACTATGTTTCTAAAGTGTTGCTCAGAGAGAATTGGCAACAATAGCTTAGAGTGCAAATGGGGTTGGTGCCAGATGGCCTGGAGGTCAGTATTGTCTGAATTAGATACTGGAATTGATGACCCCTCACCCTCAGGCACCTTCTATTTATGTAATTGTAGTTAATGGGATTTGACAACTACTAAGGAATCTGTTACCTTTGTATATACAGCAGGGGCCCTGAAAAGAGTCATTGTTTAGTGAGTATTTACTGGCTGGCTGAGATTCCTGCAAAAGCCTAACTCTGCTACAATGTTCTCAGGTGAATGCCAATTATGGCTTTAAAGTTCGGGTACAGTTCACAAACTCTATTCACATGTGCTACAGATAATTTTAAGAATTCAAGGCTGGGCTTGGTGGCTCATACCCGCAATTCCATCATTTTGGGAGACCCAAGCAGAGAGATCATTTGAGTCCTGGAGCTCCAGACCAGCCTGGGCAACACAGGGAGAATTCACACACACACACACACACACACACACACACACACACACACACAATTAGCCAGGTGTGGTGACAGCGCCTATAGTCCAGCTACTCAGGAAGCTAAGGTGAGAGGATCACTTGCACCTGGGAGGTCAAGGTTGCAGGGAGTCCTGATTATGCCACTGCGCTCCAGTCTGGGCAACAGAGGGAGACCCTGTGTCAAAAAGTAAATAAATTGTTGTATCTATGTCTTCCTATCAAATTCTTTTAATTTTAACTCAGGACTTTTTTCATCAAATCCTGTATTTACACTATCCAAAAAGAATTTATTTGATGGAATGAAACCACTCTTGAGTCCCCTGTGGTTCTAAGATACAGTCTTGCTTTGTCCATCAGGCTGGAGTTCAATGGCATGATCTCGGCTCACTGCAACCTCTGCCTCCTGGGTTCCAGCAATTCTTCTGCCTCAGCCTCCCAAGAACTGGGTGCCTGCCTCTATACTCAGCTAATTTTTGTATTTTTAGTAGAGATGGGGTTTCACCATATTGACCAGGCTGGTCTCGAACTCCTGATATTTTGATCTGCCCACCTGGGCCACCGAAAGTGCTGGGATTACAGGTGTCAGCCACTGAGTCCAGCCAATACAGCACTTTTTAATACATGCGCTTGTCCTGTGCACCCTGATCTCTGGTTCAATAACAACTTGTCACTTAAGCCCTGGGCTCTGAGAAAAGGAGACAGTGTGAGCAGCTCTGATAGAGGAGGAGCAGAAAGAAGTCAGAAATCTGAACAGGATCAGCCCAGGCTCTGACCTTTCCAGAGCTTTCCCCCAGCTTTCCTCTGTCCCCACTTCATCCGTGCTGTTTCTCCTGGTGTCCCCTCACCCTCGGGTGACAGGGGTGCTGTGCGCTCCCCTGTGGTTTATCCTGCAGAGGAAATTCAGTCATTCCCAGGTTTATTCTGTGTCACTGCAGTCCATTCTCCACAGAAACTGAGTTTCTCTGTCACCGAGTGACCCCCATGTGCTCAGGTAGCACCAAAGGCCTTGTTTTTCTGTCACAATCATTTTTTTCATTATCAATTTAGTAACATTTCCACATGACAAGTTGGAAAGACTAACAAAAACTAAGTAATATTTCTTCTGATTATAAAAATAATTTAGGCCAGATGCTGTAATCCTAGCACTTTGGGGAGCTGAGGCCGGCAGATTACTTCATGCCAGAAGTTCAAGACCAGCCTGGCCAACATGGTGAAAATTCATCTCTACTAAAATTACAAAAATTAGCTGGGGGTGGTGGCGCATGCCTGTAATCCCAGCTACTTGGAAGGTTGAGGCAGGAGAATCACTTGAACCTGGGAGGAAGTGATTGCAGTGAGACCAGATCTCACCACTGCCCTCCAGCAGCGGTGACAGTGAGTGAGACTGTTTTTTTTTTTTTTTTAAAGGAAAACATAAGAATAGTCTTAGTTTTAGAAGATTTGGAGAATCCTTGGAAAGGAAAAGGAATAAAATAAAATTATCTGTTAGTTCACGTCTGGGAGGAATTGTTAGGATTTTGTAGTAGACTCCTCTTGGATTTCTACTTAGTCGTGTGTAACAAAGGCATACTTTACTAAGATGTGAATGGACTGCACATTTTGTTCTAACCTGCCTTTTAACTTAATTGTATTATCAGGGCTGGGCGCGGTGTCTCACATCTGTAATTCTAGCACTTTGGGAGGCCGAGGCGGGTGGTTCACGAGGTCAAGAGATCAAGACCATCCTGGTCAACATGGTGAAACCACGTCTCTACTAAAAATACAGAAAATTAGCTGGGCATGGGGGCGCATGCTGTAATCCCAGCTACTCAGGAGGCTGAGACAGGAGAATTGCCTGAACCCAGGAGGCGGAGGTTGCCAGGAGCCAAGATCGCGCCATTGCACTCCAGCCTGGGTAACAAGAGCAAAACTTCCATCTCAAAAAAAAAAAAAAAAACTATTATCAGTATTTTAGCATATCAGTCATTTTTTTCTGTTGTGCTTTATTTTTTATTCATCCTTTTTAATTTTTTTGCATTAATTTTTTTTTTTGAGAAGGTCTTGCTCTGTCTCCAGGTGCCATGCTAGAGTGCAGTGGCACGATCTCAGCTCACTGCAACCTCCGCCTCCCGGGTTCAAGCAATTCTCGGGCCTCGGCCTCCTGAGTAGCTGGGATGACAGGTTCGCGTCACTATGCCCAGCTAATTTTTGTACTTTTTAGTAGAGAGGAGGTTTCACCATGTTGGCCAGATGCTTTCAATCTCTTGACATTGTGATCGACCCAACTCAGCCTCCCAAAGTGCTGGGATTACAGGCATGAGCCACTGCACCTAGCCTTTTCTTTAATTTTAATTGTATTTATGTATTTTTTATTATTATTCTTTAAGTGCTGGGGTACATTTGAGATGGAGTCTTGCTCTGTTGCCCATGTTGCAGTGCCCTGGGCACAATCTGGGCTCCCTGAAACCTCTGTCTCCCAGGTTCAAGCCATTCTTCTGTCTCAGCCTCTGGAGTAGCTGGACTATAGGCACCCACCATTATGCCCAGCTAATTTTTGTGTTTTTAGTAGAGATGTGGTTTCACCACGTTAGCTAGGCTGGTGCTGAACTCCTGACCTCAGGTGATGATTTGCTGGCTTTGGCCTCCCAGAGTGCTGGGATTAGAGGTGTGAATCACTGCACCCAGCCTTGTTTTTTTTTTTTTTTTTTGAGACAAAATCTCAGTCTGTCACCCTGGCTGGAGTGCAGTGGCATAATCATGGCTCACTGCAGCCTCAAGCTCCTGGGTTCAAGTGATCCTCCCACTTCAGCCTTCTAAGTAGCTGGGACCACAGGTGCATGCTGCTATGGTCAGCTAATTTTCTTAAAATTGTTTTGTAGAGACAGGATCTCTCTATGTCACCTAGGCTCCTCTCAAACTCTTGGGCTCACATAATCCTCCCACCATGGCCTCCCAAAGTGCTGGAATTACAGGTGTGAGGCAACGTGCCTGGTCTTATACCGTGGTTTAGAAGCTATATGTATTTATTTTATATGCTAGTGAACCATAGATGTTTAGTTATTGAAGAAGTGAGTTAATGTGGAAAATAATAAAATACGATATATGTCTAAACACTTTATTTTAAATTTTTTTTTTTTTTGCCAATCAATGACAGCTTGTAAGGTTGCTGAGGTTGGTTGGCCTTGAACTCTTGGCCTCGCCTTCGCAAGCGCCACGACATCCGGCCGGAGCCACTTTGGGCTCCACTTTATTTTAAATTTTAACAACAGTATATGTATTCACTTTGCAATCGTTTGTCTTATTTTTTTTATTTTTATTTTTTTTGAGATAGAATCTTAGTGTGTCACTCAGGCTGTAGTGCATGAAGTGCAGTGGTGCTGTCTCAGGTGAATGCATCCTCAACCTCCTGGGCTGGAATAATCCTCCCATCTCAGCCTCCCTACTAGATGGGACTATAGGTACATTTATTTTTAGTGTATTTTATAGAGACGAGGATTTGCCATGTTACCCAGGCTGGTCTTGAATTCCTGGACTCAAGTGATCTGCCTGACTCAGCCTCCAAAAGTGCTGGAATAACAGGTGTGAGCCACCTCGCCCTGTCTCACTTTGCAATCTTTTGGCTACAGCCATAAAGCCCATTCTTGGAGAGAAGTCCACTTATTCCAGTTTCTTGTCTAAACCATCCCTGTAATATCCAGTTTTGATTTCTATAGAATGAATAAAGGCAGAGCATAAAAGACTTTTTTTTTTTTTTTTTTTTTTGAGATGGAGTTTTGCTCTCGTTGCCCAGGCTGGAGTGCAATGGAGAGAGAGCTCAGCTCACTGCACAACCTCTGCCTCCTGGGTTCAAGCAATTCTCCTGCCTCAGCCCCCTGAGTAGCTGGGATTACAGACACAGACCACCATACCTGGCTAATTTTTGTGTTTTTAGTAGAGACAAGGGTTTCACCATGTTAGCTAGGCTGGTCTCAAACTCTTGACCTTAGGTGATCTGCCTCCCTCGGCTTCCCAAAGTGCTGGGATTACTGGCATGAGCCATAGTGCCTGGCTCACAATGTAAAAGAACTTTAAAGACACTTAATAAAACCTTCTAGATCATGTGCAAATGTTTCCAGGCCAGGCCAGGTGTGGTGGCTCATACCTATAATCCCAACACTTTGGGAGGCTGACAGGATGATCATTTGAGGTGAGGAGTTGGACTCCAGCCTGGTCAACAAAGCAAGATCCTCATCTTTATTTTTAAAGAAAGAAAAATTTCCAGACTTCTTTTTTAAATATGGAGTCTTGCTTTGTTGTCCAGGCTGGAGTGCAGTGGTGTGATCTCAGCTCACTGCAACTTCTGCCTCCAGGGTTCAAGCAAATCTCCTGCCTCAGCCTCCCAAGTAGCTGGGACTACAAGTGTGTACCATCGTGCCCAGCTGAATTATGTATTTTTTTTTTTGAGACAGAGTCTCACTCTGTCACCCAGGCTGGAGTGCAGTGGCGTGATCTCGATCTCGGCTCACTGCAACCTCTGCCTCCTGGGTTCAAGCAATTCTCCTGCCTCAGCCTCCCGAGTAGCTGGGACTACAGGTGCACACCACCATGCCCAGCTAATTTTTGTATTTTAGTAGAGACAGGGTTTCACCATGTTAGCTAGGCTGGTCTCAAACTCTTGACCTTAGGTGATCTGCCTCCCTCGGCCTCCCAAAGTGCTGGGATTACTGGCATGAGCCATAGTGCCTGGCTCACAATGTAAAAGAACTTTAAAGACACTTAATAAAACCTTCTAGATCATGTGCAAATGTTTCCAGGCCAGGCCAGGTGTGGTGGCTCATACCTATAATCCCAACACTTTGGGAGGCTGACAGGATGATCATTTGAGGTGAGGAGTTGGACTCCAGCCTGGTCAACAAAGCAAGATCCTCATCTTTATTTTTAAAGAAAGAAAAATTTCCAGACTTCTTTTTTAAATATGGAGTCTTGCTTTGTTGTCCAGGCTGGAGTGCAGTGGTGTGATCTCAGCTCACTGCAACTTCTGCCTCCAGGGTTCAAGCAAATCTCCTGCCTCAGCCTCCCAAGTAGCTGGGACTACAAGTGTGTACCATCGTGCCCAGCTGAATTATGTATTTTTTTTTTGAGACAGAGTCTCACTCTGTCAACAGGCGCCAGGCTGGAGTGCAGTGGCGTGATCTCGATCTCGGCTCACTGTGACCTCCACCTCCCGGGTTCAAGCAATTCTCCTGCCTCAGCCTCCCGAGTAGCTGGGACTACAGGTGCACACCACCATGCCCAGCTAATTTTTGTATTTTAGTAGAGACAGGGTTTCACCATGTTGGCCAGGATGGTCTTGATCTCTTGACCTTGTGATCCCCTGTCTCGGCCTCCCAAAGTGCTGGGAATACAGGCGTGAGCCCCTGTGCTCAGGCGAATTATGTATTTTAGTAGAGACGGGGTTTCGCCATGTTGACCAGGCTCGTCTCAAACTCCTGACCTCAAGTGGTCCACCCTTCTCAGCCTCCCAAACTGCTAGGATTACAGGCATGAGTCACTGCACCCAGCCTCAGGTATATCTGTTTTAAAAGCTCTTCACCAGGTCTGTAATCCCAGCACTTTGGGAGGCCAAGGCGGGTGGATCACGAGGTCAAGAGATCGAGACCATCCTGGTCAACATGGTGAAACCTTGTCTCTACTAAAAATACAAAACATTAGCTGGGCATGGTGGCACATGCCTGTAATCCCAGCTACTCAGGAGGCTGAGGCAGGAGAATTGCCTGAACCCAGGAGGCAGAGGTTGCAGTGAGCCGAGATCGTGCCATTGCACTCCAGCCTGGGTAACAAGAGCAAAACTCCGTCTCAAAAAAAAAAGCTCTTCACTCTTGGTATTTATTTATTTAATTATTTATTAGAGACAGGGTCTCACTCTGTCACCCAGGCTGGAGTGCAGTGGCACAATCTCAGCTCACTGTAAAATTCTGCTTCCTGGGTTCAAGTGATTCTTGGGCCTCAGCCTCCCGAGTACCGGAATTATGGGATTATGCCACCACACTCAGCTAATTTTTAAAATTTTTTTTAGTAGAGACCAAGTTTCTCCGTGTTAGGCAGTCTGGTCTCAACTTCCTGACCTAAGTAATCCACTCACCTCAGCCTCCCAAAGTGCTGGGATTACAGTTATGAGCCACCCTACCCAGCCTATTCCTGGTAATATTATTATTATTATTTGAGATGGAGTCTCAATCTGTCACCCAGGCTGGAGTGCATTGGTGTGATCTTGGCTCACTGCAACCCCTGCCTCCCGGATTCAAGGAATTCTCCTGCCTTATCTTCTCAAGTAGCTGGGATTACAGTCACATGCCACCACACCTGGCTAATTTTTTGTACTTTTCATAGAGATGGGGTTTCACTGTGTTAGCTAGGATGGTTGTGATTTCCTGACCTCGTGATCCACGTGCCTTGGCTTCCCAAAGTGCTGGGATTACAGGTGTGAGCCACCATGCCTGGACTCCAGGCTTTTAATGACAAATACAACTGGCATAAATGGGTGTTTAGAATGAACATGGCTGAGTCTTTTTTTTTGAGACGGAGTTTCGCTCTTGTTACCCATGTTGGAGTGCAATGGCGCGATCTTGGTTCACTGCAACGCCCGCCTCCTGGGTTCAAGTGATTCTCCTGCCTCAGCCTCCCGAGTAGCTGGGACTACAGGTGCACACCACCATGCCCAGCTAATTTTTGTATTTTAGTAGAGACGGGTTTCACCATGTTGACCAGGATGGTCTTGATCTCTTGACCTTGTGATCCACCTGCCTCGGCCTCCCAAAGTGCTGGGATTACAGGTGTGAGCCACCATGCCTGGACTCCAGGCTTTTAATGACAAATACAACTGGCATAAATGGGTGTTTAGAATGAACATGGCTGAGTCTTTTTTTTTTTTGAGACGGAGTTTCGCTCTTGTTACCCATGTTGGAGTGCAATGGCGCGATCTTGGTTCACCGCAACGCCCGCCTCCTGGGTTCAGGCAATTCTCCTGCCTCAGCCTCCCGAGTAGCTGGGATTATAGGCATGCGCCACCATGCCCAGCTAATTTTTTTTGTATCTTTAGTAGAGACGGGGTTTCACCATGTTGACCAGGATGGTCTTGATCTCTTGACCTCGTGATCCACCCGCCTCGGCCTCCCAAAGTGCTGGGATTACAGGCTTGAGCCACCGCGCCCGGCCTATGGCTGAGTCTTAAGCAGCATGGTGTTGAATTTTTTACACTGATGTACAGAGTATTTGAGAGTCTTGTCAACCACTCGTGTTTTATAGGAGAGTGAAGAATGTCAGTTAATTTGGCCAATCAGGTAGTGGAGTTAGGAGAGTGTCTGCCCTGTCCACTGTGTGGGTGTGCCCAAAGTTGTTGTCCACTTTCTTGTGGCTGGACATTCCAGTGGTTTACAGTTTAGTTTTCTCAACTGTGCACAATCATGATGATCCCTAGGATGAATTCCTGGAGGTGTAATTGTGCTACGTATGTACTTAGATGGACACGCCCATGCACATACTATGCCTTTGAGACCTACTGTCAGATAGCCAAAAAGTTTGTGCCAGATTTCATCAGATTGTAGGAGAGCATCCATTTTCATGTTCTCTTTTCAAAATTGAATTTGATGACAGGTTGAGTATGGTGGTTCATGTCTATAATCCCAACACCTTGCGAGGCTGACAGGATGATCATTTGAGGTGAGGAGTTGGACTCCAGCCTGGTCAACAAAGCAAGATCCTCATCTTTATTTTTAAAGAAAGAAAAATTTCCAGACTTCTTTTTTTTAAATATGGAGTCTTGCTTTGTTGTCCAGGCTGGAGTGCAGTGGTGTGATCTCAGCTCACTGCAACTTCTGCCTCCAGGGTTCAAGCAAATCTCCTGCCTCAGCCTCCCAAGTAGCTGGGACTACAAGTGTGTACCATCGTGCCCAGCTGAATTATGTATTTTCTTTTTTTTGAGACAGAGTCTCACTCTGTCAACAGGCGCCAGGCTGGAGTGCAGTGGCGTGATCTCGATCTCGGCTCACTGTGACCTCCACCTCCCGGGTTCAAGCAATTCTCCTGCCTCAGCCTCCCGAGTAGCTGGGACTACAGGTGCACACCACCATGCCCAGCTAATTTTTGTATTTTTAGTAGAGACAGGGTTTCACCATGTTGGCCAGGATGGTCTTGATCTCTTGACCTTGTGATCCCCCTGTCTCGGCCTCCCAAAGTGCTGGGAATACAGGCGTGAGCCCCTGTGCTCAGGCGAATTATGTATTTTTAGTAGAGACGGGGTTTCGCCATGTTGACCAGGCTCGTCTCAAACTCCTGACCTCAAGTGGTCCACCCTTCTCAGCCTCCCAAACTGCTAGGATTACAGGCATGAGTCACTGCACCCAGCCTCAGGTATATCTGTTTTAAAAAGCTCTTCACCAGGTCTGTAATCCCAGCACTTTGGGAGGCCAAGGCGGGTGGATCACGAGGTCAAGAGATCGAGACCATCCTGGTCAACATGGTGAAACCTTGTCTCTACTAAAAATACAAAACATTAGCTGGGCATGGTGGCACATGCCTGTAATCCCAGCTACTCAGGAGGCTGAGGCAGGAGAATTGCCTGAACCCAGGAGGCAGAGGTTGCAGTGAGCCGAGATCGTGCCATTGCACTCCAGCCTGGGTAACAAGAGCAAAACTCCGTCTCAAAAAAAAAAGCTCTTCACTCTTGGTATTTATTTATTTAATTATTTATTAGAGACAGGGTCTCACTCTGTCACCCAGGTTGGAGTGTAGGGGCACAATCTCAGCTCACTGTAAAATTCTGCTTCCTGGGTTCAAGTGATTCTTGGGCCTCAGCCTCCCGAGTACCGGAATTATGGGATTATGCCACCACACTCAGCTAATTTTTAAATTTTTTTTTAGTAGAGACCAAGTTTCTCCATGTTAGGCAGGCTGGTCTCAACCTCCTGACCTCAAGTAATCCACCCACCTCAGCCTCCCAAAGTGCTGGGATTACAGTTATGAGCCACCCTACCCAGCCTATTCCTGGTAATATTATTATTATTATTTGAGATGGAGTCTCAATCTGTCACCCAGGCTGGAGTGCATTGGTGTGATCTTGGCTCACTGCAACCCCTGCCTCCCGGATTCAAGGAATTCTCCTGCCTTATCTTCTCAAGTAGCTGGGATTACAGTCACATGCCACCACACCTGGCTAATTTTTTGTACTTTTCATAGAGATGGGGTTTCACTGTGTTAGCTAGGATGGTTGTGATTTCCTGACCTCGTGATCCACGTGCCTTGGCTTCCCAAAGTGCTGGGATTACAGGTGTGAGCCACCATGCCTGGACTCCAGGCTTTTAATGACAAATACAACTGGCATAAATGGGTGTTTAGAATGAACATGGCTGAGTCTTTTTTTTTTTTGAGACGGAGTTTCGCTCTTGTTACCCATGTTGGAGTGCAATGGCGCGATCTTGGTTCACTGCAACCTCTGCCTCCTGGGTTCAAGTGATTCTCCTGCCTCAGCCTCCCGAGTAGCTGGGATTACAGGCATGCGCCACCATGCCCAGCTAATTTTTGTACTTTAGTAGAGACGGGGTTTCACCATGTTGACCAGGATGGTCTTGATCTCTTGACCTCGTGATCCACCTGCCTTGGCCTCCCAAAGTGCTGGGATTACAGGTGTAAGCCACCACACCTGGACTCCAGGTTTTTAATGACAAATACAACGGAAATAAATGGGTGTTTAGAATGAATGTGGCTGAGTCTTAGGCAGCATGGTGTTGAATTTTTCATGCAAATGTACAGATTATCCAAGAGTCCTGTCAACCACCAATGTTTTATAGGATAGTGGAGAATGTCAGTTAATGTGGCCAATCAGGTAGTGGAGTTAGGAGAGTGTCTGCCCTGTCCACTGTGTAGGGTGTGCCCAAAGTCATTATTCCTTTTCTTGTGGCTGGACATTCCAGTGGTTTACAGTTTAGTTTTCTCAACTGTACATGATCATGATGATCCTTAGGATGAATTCCTGGAGGTATAATTGTGCTATGTATGTACTTAGATGTACATGCCTGTACACGTACTATGTCTTTGAGACATACTGCCAGATAACCAAAAAGTTTGTGCCAGGTTTCATCAGATTGTAGGAGAGTGTCCATTTTCATGTTCCCTTTTCAAAATTGAATTTGATGACAGGTTGAGTATGGTGGTTCATGTCTATAATCCCAACACCTTGGGAGGCTGAAGCAGTAGGATCCCTTGAGCCCAGGAGTTTGAGACCAGGTGGCAGCACAGGGAGATCCCCATCTCTCTAAAAATTAAAAAAATACATTAGCCAGGCATGCTGGCACATACCTGTATGTAGTCCCAGCTACTCTGGAGGCTGAGGTGAGAGGATTGCTTTACCTCAGGAGTTTGAAGCTGCAGTGAGCCATGATTATATCACTCTATTATACCCTAGGTGATGGAGCAAGACCTTATCTCAAAAAAAAAAAATTTTAATGGCTAGGCACGGTGGCTCATGCCTGTAATCTCAGCACTTTGGGAGGCAGAGGCGGGTGGATCACCTGAGGTCAGGAGTTTGTGAACACCCTGGCCAACATGGTGAAGCCCCATCCCTACTAAAAATACAAAAAAATTAGCTGGCCATGGTGGTGCATGCCTGAAACCCCAGCTACTGAGGAGGCTGAGGCAGGAGAATCACTTGAACCTGGGAGGTGGAGGTTGCCATGAGCCAAGATCATGCCATTGGCCTCCAATCTGGGCAACAAGAGCAAAACTCCGTCTCAAAAAAAAAAAATTAAAAAAAAAAATTTTTAATGGCTAGGCACAGTGGCTCATGCCTGTAATCTCAGCACTTTGGGAGGCAGAGGTGGGTGGATCACCTCATGTCAGGAGTTCACGACCAGCTGGACCAACATGGTGAAACCCCATCCCTATTAAAAATAGAAAAAAATTAGCTGGGTATGGTGGCACATGCCTGTAATCCCAGCTACTTAGGAGGCTGAGGCAGGAGAATCACTTGAACCTGGGAGGCCGAGGTTGCAGTGAGCCAAGATCATGCCATTGGCCTCCAATCTGGGCTACATGAGAAAAACTCCGTCTCAAATAAAAAAAAATTTAAATTAAAAAAAAAAAATTAGATTACAATTTAAAAATCTACAAAACATGCTCAGTTTGACAGGTGAAATTTTAAATTGCATCTTTAGTTGGTATTTTTGATATACAAATGCTTATTTTTCTTTTAAAACATTATCTTTCTTTGTGACCTGATAAACATAACCTGTACTCACTTTTCTGTTCAGGTGTTCACCTGTTTTCTGTTGGTTTGCATCCACTCTTTATTCATTTTTATTTTTATTTATTTATTGAGATGGAGTTTCACTGTTGTTACTCAGACTGGAGTGCAATGGCGCGATCTTGGCTCACCGCAACCTCTGCCTCCTGGGTTCAAGCAACTCTCCTGCCTCAACCTCCCGAGTAGCTGGGACTACAGGCGCACACCACCATGCCCAACTAATTTTTGTATTTTTAGTAGAGACGGGGTTTCACCTTGTTGACCAGGATAGTCTCGATCTCTTAACCTTGTGATCCACCCGCCTCGGCCTCCCAAAGTGCTGGGATTATAGGCGTGAACCACTGCGTCCAGCCTATTTTATTTTTTATAGTTTCTCACTCTATCACTCGAGCTGGAGTGCAGTGGCGCAATCTCGGCTCACTGCAACCTCCATCTCCTAGGTTCAAATGGTCCTCGTTCCTCAGTCTCCCAAGTTGCTGGGATTACAGGTGTGTGCCACAACATTTGTCTAATTTTTGTATTTTCAGTAGAGATGGGGTTTCACCATGTTGACCACGCTGGTCTCAAACTGCTAACCTCAGGTAATCCACCCATCTCAGCCTCCCAATGTGCTGGTATTACAGGCAGGAGCCACCTCGCCCAGCTCCAATATTTATTAATTAAGGATAATAAACCTTAGTCCATCACTGACAGCAAAATGTTCACATTATGTTTGCTTCTTTCATTGAGCAACATTGGAACTGTCATTCATTTCAGTATAAGCCTATGGAGGACATAGCTTGGATGTTGACTTTTAATACAGATAACTTCAGGGTAGTTTAAATGCTTTTTTGATTAATTTTGTACATATTTATTCATGTTTATTCAGTGTGATCATCAAGATTCTTTGAGACCCCCTATTAAAACAGTAATTTGTATATTCTTGGACCGTCTCAGGTAAAGGATTACAGCATAGCATAGTTGTAGCACATCAGATCTTTGCAGCTATTGCATAATTTGTTATGTTCACTGATTAAAAGTAACAATGACTTAGAGTCCCTTATATGATTGTTTTTTTGGACAGATGTTTCTTTTGCCTTTCAGAAATATCAGGGTTTGAATTGAAATATTTTATGCCACCTGTGTTGCTGGAACCTAAATCATATTTTGTAAGAAAGAAGGATGAAGAGGGAGATATTTATGGTGAGTGTTCAACCTTTTAAATTGTGTTCATGGCAGAGTTCGGGTGTCAGTCATAAAATCATACCTGTCTTCAGTCTGGTGTAATGTTAAAAATTTTTTCAATCCAGTTATTTATTTTTGGAGGTTATTATTTTAGAGCTTTCTTTAAAAATGTGTCATTTATTAATTGAAACATCTTGTTTGAAATAATGTACAGCATGAAAGAGAAATCATAGGCCATCATCTGAGTGACAATTGATCCTTGAAACTCTACTCTGTCCATGTTTTTTGAGCACTCCTTCCCTTGGGCCCTGTTTTTGTTAAGTTGGGGGTTAGTCTGAAAGGGTAATGGTGAGGAGATTGTGCGTTCCTTTATTGGGGCCTAAGCTCGTCACATAGCACATTTTGTAGATTGCCATAGGCTCCTACTGGAGAATAAATGGTCATGGCCCACCGTAGCAGAACTGCCCACCCTGGGCCTTGTGGTCAGACACCACCCATTTAGCCAGGATTATTGCCCTGCATTGATTCCAGATCATGGGCTTCAGGAAGCCCCTGGAGGACTGATGTGGAGGAAGGATGGTAGGTCACTCTGTCAAAGTGCATATCCTTGAGTGACTTAGTTGTTGTTGTTTTGAGATGGAGTTTTGCTTTCATTGTCCAGGCTGGAGTGCAATGGCGTGATCTCGGCTCACTGCAACTTCCACTCCTGGGTTCAAGTGATTCTCCTGCCTCAGGCTCTTAAGGGGTGAGCTGGTGCTACAGGCACGCACCACCACACCCAGCTAATTTTGTACTTTTAGTAGAGACAGGGTTTCACTATGTTGCCCAGACTGATCTCGAACCCCTGACCTCAGGTGATCCACTCACCTTGGCCTCCCAAAGTGCTGAGATTACAGGTACAAGCCACCACACCCAGCCGAGTGATTTTTCTTTAAATGGAAATTTAAATTTTCTAAGAGGAAAAAAAAATTACACAGAAGATAAGTTATTATAGTGTATTGCTATCATTAAATTTATCTAAGGAAATAAATACACTAGATAAACAGAGACTATCTCTCCCTATGAAGGGGACAGGTTGGTGGTGTTCTCAGGAGAAGGCCGCCGTGCAGATAACTTGCCTCTGAGGTCCCCAGGCCTAAGGTCCCCCATCCTCCCAGGGAGGCTATTTGCCCTTGCACTGGAGGAATGATTTGCCTATCAGGACAAACATGGCTTGCAGCAGAGCAGGAGACTGCATGGGGCAGAGTACTCTGAGTGGATCTACATGGCTTGGCTTAATTCTCTAGCTCTGCCGCTTGTCCAGGCTGTGACCCTAGGCAAATACTTCTCCTGAGCCTCAGTTTATTCTATAAAATGATGGTGAGCACTTTGGGAGGCCAAGACAGGCAGATCACTTGAACCCAGGAGACTGAGACCAGCCTGGACAACATGGGGAAACTCTGTCTTTACAAAAACTACAAAATTACCAGGCGTGGTGGCAGCCAGTTATTCCGGAGGCTGAGGTGGGGGGACCACTTGAGCCCAGGAGGCAGAGGTTACAGTGAGTTGAGATCCCACCACTGCACTCCAGCCCAGGTGACAGAGCCAGACCCTGATTTAAAAAAAAAAAAAAAAGAAAGAAAAAGTAAAGAAGAGTGCCAGGCATACCCTCCTCACAGGAAAGTGAGGGGTAAAGGAGGTAATACAGCAGATGCTTATCCCTGTCTCTGGCTAAACTTGGACAGATTCAAAAGAGGGAAATACAAAGCTTGGAAGAAATTAGGAGCTCAGAACAGGGCTGATCAGAACTCTGGGAGAGGCTGAGCAGGTGGCTCATGCCTGTAATGCCAGCACTTTGGGAGGTCGAAGCAGGTGAATTGCTTAAGGTCAGGAGTTTGAGACCAGCCCAACAAACTTGGAGAAACCCCATCTCTACTAAAAATACAAAATTATCTGGGTGTGGTGGTGCATGCCTGTAATCCAAGCTACTAGCTACTTGGGAGGCTGAGGCAGGAGAATCGATTGAACCCAGGAGGAGGAGGTTGCAGTGAATTGTGATCTTGCCATTACACTCTAGTCTCAGCAACAAGAGTGAAACTCCACCTCAAAAAAAATAAGATAAAAAGAAAAGCTGGGCGCGGTGGCTCATGCTTGTAATCCCAGCACTTTGAGAGGCCAAGGTGGGCAGATTATGAGGTCAGGAGTTTGAGACCAGCCTGGCCAATACAGTGAAACCCCGTCTCTACTAAAAGTATAAAAATTAGCTGGGTGCGGTGGCTGGCACCTATTATTCCAGCTATGCGGGAGGCTGAAACAGGAGAATCACTTGAACCCGGGAGGCAGAGGTTCCAGTGAGCAGAGATCATTCCACTGCACTCTAGCCTGGGCAACAGAGTGAGACTGTCTGCGGGAGAGGAGGGGGTGAGTGGAGAAGCTTTTGCGGAACAGTTTAGAGGAACACAAAAGAAGAGAGATTGTGCTGATGCCCTTCATCCCTATTGCTGTCTTAGGTAACTGTGCATGACCAGGGTAATCATTTTACTAATAGTCATTAAATATTCTAGTTTGTATCTTTCAAAGAGAACTTTTTTTTTTTTTTTTTTGAGACAGAGTCTTGCTCTGTCTCCCAGGCTGGAGTACAATGGTGAGATCTCAGCTCACTGCAACCTCTACCTCCTGGGTTCAACTAATTCTCCTGTCTCAGCCTCCCAAGTAGCTGGGATTTCAGGCACCTGCCACCATGCCTAGCAAATTTTTTTTGTATTTTTAGTAGGGATGGAGTTTTGCCAAGTTGGCAAAACTGGTCTCAATCTCCTAACCTCAGGTGATCCACCCACTTCAGCCTCCTGGAGTGCTGGGATTACAGGCATGAGCCACTGCACACCGCCTCAAAGAAAACTTAAAACAAAATACCCCTTCTTCATAGAATAAATGAAAAAAAAAGAAAAATTAAAAAAAAATCCCAAACAGTTAAAAATAATTCATTATATTATTGTCACATAGGCAGTGTTCCGATCCCCCTGGTTGTCTCAAAATTGGCAGAGTTTGTATCAGGGTCTAAATTATTTTTCATTGTTTGTGTGGGTATGCTATTTGGATGTACCCTCTTTTTTTTTTTTTTTTTTTTTTTTGAGACAGTCTTGTTCCATCACCAGGCTCCAGGCTGGAGTACAGTGGTGTGATCTTGGCTCACTGCAACCTCCGCCTCCTAGGTTCAAGAAATTCTCCTGCGTCAGCCTCCCGAGTAGCTGGGACTACAGGCACGCCACCACGTCCAGCTACTTTTTGTATTTTTAATAGAGGCGGGGTTTCACCATGTTGGCCAGGATGCTCTCTATCTCTTAACCTCATGATCCCTGCACCCGCCTCAGCCTCCCACAGGGCTGAGATTACAGGAGTGAGCCACTGCCCCCAGCGGATGTACCCTCATTTAATCCATCCTGTTGATGGACAGTGAACTGAATGTAATTTACATAATGAAACCCTATTCTTCTAAAGGGGTGGTGTTGGGAGGTGGGGCCTTTTAGGGCTGGATAAGATCCCGAGGGCAGAGCCGCCACAGTGAGATCTGTTCTTTTAAAGGAGGTCCCAGCGTGAGTTTGTTCTCTTTTTACCTTGTGAGGACTCAGCGAGGAACCAGACTCAGCAACCAGAAAGCGGGCCTTGGTCGCTGACTTCTACCCTCCAGAACGGTGAGAAATAATGTGGTTTCTGAGTCACCATGGCTTTGGTGCTTTGGTAGAGTAGCCCAAAGAGACAACTAAGTTGTTTGCCTTTATTTAATCATATCTGTGATGAATATACTAGAATTGGATTTGGCTCTCATTTCCTCAGCCTGAGCCTCCAGCTGGGGTTGCCCTAAAATTGTTGGCAGAGGAATTCCCACATGGGAGTGCCTTAGGACTCCAAAGAAGGAAGCACCAAGCTCCAGGGTGGTTGGTCCAGTGTTCATTAGGGGAACTTATCTGGTGGTGTAGCCTATGCTTGGATGACCACCGAGAGAAGGATATTCTGCTTAGGTATGTCCCTGTCAAGGGTGTCATGGTGTGGAGTTCATAGGAAAGATTCAGGAATTTGGCTCAGGCCGGTGCCAGTTTTTTTCCGCATTTTGGGTAACAATTCTAACATCTTAGTTTAGTGCCTGGGAATATTCACAGCCCCAGCTTGGGTTTAAGCCTGCAAGAGAAATGAGTTGCCCAGCTCACAGAGCAGTCAAAGCACCTGGCGTTTCTTGGTCAGGACAGGAGAGAGAGTGGGAGAACTGGGGGACATCACAGTTCCTCTTGCTGGCTTCTTGGAGGTGGACTTAACAGGGTCACAAAGGAGGAAGGACTGGGAGGGTTGGGCAGGAGCCAGGTACTAGGTTTGTCTCTGCTGACATCTCTGCAGGTCCAGCCATGGAGGTTTTTCTTGTATTTTTTAGTATGAAAGGGATGGAATGCAGTGGCTTATGTGTTCACAAGTTAGGGTCTTTTATAAAATAGGTATTATCCTAGGAGGCATTTGTGTTTTTAATTAATTTAACTGTTCTTATCCAAAGCCTGGTCTGACTGTATTCGTGTACAGTTTTTCTTTAGTTCTTTTTTTTTTTTTTGAGACGGAGTTTCGCTCTTCTTACCCAGGCTGGAGTGCAATGGCGCGATCTCTGCTCACCGCAACCTCCGCCTCCTGGGTTCAGGCAATTCTCCTGCCTCAGCCTCCCGAGTAACTGGGATTACAGGCACATGCCACCATGCCCAGCTAATTTTTTGTATTTTTAGTAGAGATGGGGTTTCACCATGTTGACCAGGATGGTCTTGATCTCTTGACCTCGTGATCCACCCGCCTTGGCCTCCCAAAGTGCTGGGACACAGGCTTGCGCCACCGCGCCCGGCCTTCTTTAGTTCTAAAAATAATGATATTTAGGAAAGTTTTAACATTTTATAAACGTTGACCTTGCATGTAAGTTTATAGGTTATTTTTATTTATTTATTTTTTTGAGACAGAGTCTCGCTGTTGTTACCCAGACTGGAGTACAATGGCATGATCTCAGCTCACCGCAACCTCTGCCTCCTGGGTTCAAGCAATTCTCCTGCCTCAGCCTCCTGAGTAGCTGGGACTACAGGCGCATACCACCATGCCCAGCTAATTTTTTTTTGAGACGGAGTTTTGTTCTTGTTACCCAGGCTGGAGTGCAATGGCATGATCTCAGCTCACCGCAACCTTCGCCTCCTGGGTTCAGGCAATTCTGCCTCACCCTCCTGAGTAGCTGGGATTACAGGCACGCACCACCGTGCCCAGCTAATTTTTTTGTATTTTTAGTAGAGATGGGGTTTCACCTTGTTGACCAGGATGGTCTCGATCTCTTGACCTCGTCATCCACCCGCCTCAGCCTCCCAAAGTGCTGGGATTATAGGCGTTAGCCACCGCGCCTGGCCTATAGGTTATTATATATGTATTTTAAGTGCTATTAGTGAGTTTTCCCCATTGTATTTTGGCATTGGTTGTTATTGCTTTGGTGGGTATTTGTCTATTTTGCTCAAGAATTTTTATGACTGATAAAACCTGAATGTGAGTGATCACATACTATAGAATGTACAGCTATTAAGTATGAGCGCAATGATTTTTCTTTTTTTGAGATGGAGTTTCACTCTTGTTTTTTTTTTTTTTTTTTTTGAGACGGAGTTTCGCTCTTCTCACCCAGGCTGGAGTGCAATGGCGCGATCTCGGCTTACCGCAACCTCCGCCTCCTGGGTTCAGGCAATTCTCCTGCCTCAGCCTCCTGAGTAGCTGGGATTACAGGCACGCGCCACCATGCCCAGCTAATTTTTTGTATTTTTAGTAGAGATGGGGTTTCACCATGTTGACCAGGATGGTCTCGATCTCTTGACCTCGTGATCCACCCACCTCGGCCTCCCAAAGTGCTGGGATTACAGGCTTGAGCCACCGCGCGTGGCCGAGTTTCGCTCGTTACCCAGGCTGGAGTGCAATGGCACGATCTTGGCTCACCGCAGTCTCCGCATCCTGGGTTCAAGCAATTCTCCTGCCTCGGCCTCCTGAGTAGCTAGAACTACAGGCTTGCACTACCATGCCCCGCTAATTTTTGTATTTTTAGTAGATACGGGGTTTCACCATGTTGACCAGGATGGTCTTGATCTCTTGACCTCGTGATCCACCCGCCTTGGCCTCCCAATGTGCTGGGATTGTAGGCATGAGCCACTGCACCCGGCCTCAATGATTTTTAAAAACCTTGCACACTTATGTCTCTGCTACAAACCCAGGTGATGCATACAAGGGCAGTGCCCTCCCTCAGCTTCTCAGGCTCAATGTCAAGCCTATGGTCAACTATGCTTACAACAGCAATACTTTGCTCACTGAACGCGCCTCCTTTATCTGTTCTACTGTTTTTTGTCTGAGACAGAATCTCACTCTGCTACCAGGCTGGAGTGCAGTGGAGCCTCCCAAAGTGCTGGGATTACAGGCATGAGCCACCTCGCCCAGCCTGTTCTTCCATTGTTAAAGTTGAGTTCGGTTATTTTCCGTTTTTAGCAATGATGACACACTAGGTTTGAACACCTTGCCGCAGGCTTTGGTGTACATCTGTTTGTGCTCCCGTTGAGTGTTTAAAACAGGGCGGCACAGTGCGGTGGTAGGGCAAGTGGTAAGTCCATGTGGTCTCCCTCTCCGGCCCAAGTTTTCCAGAGCACACAGCACAATGGGACTCTTCTCCTGCTCCTTGATTACCTGCATGTGGTGTCACGTCACTGTATAACAGCTTTTAGCCATTTTACTTGGTGTGCATTGGTTACATTGGGTTTGGATTTGTTTTTCATGGTGATGATGCATGTTGAGCACGTTTTCTCGTGCTTTCTGGTTTTCAAATAACCTTCGTTGTCAGATGCCTATTAGATGCTCTTGTCCACTTAAAAGTGTGGGTTGTTCGGTGGGGTACAGTGGCTCATACCTTTCGGTGATAGCTTGAGGCCAGCTGGTCAACACAGCATAGACCCCACGTTGCCCCCATAGCCTGGGCAACAGATTGCATCTCTTTAAAAAGGGGGTGCTATTTATCTTTCTGTGGTGAGTTGTAGGGCTTCTTTGTCTTATTTTGGACATACACCTGGGTCATGTCTATGTATTGCAAGTATGTCCTCTCTGTCTCTGGCTTGCTTTTTTAAAATTTTTAAGGGTTTATTTTATTTTGATGAAGAGGTTATTGATCTGCCTATTTCTATTGGAATATCGCTTCTGCACTAGTCTTTTTTTTTTTTCTTCCATTCAAATTACACATTTGTTAGGGCTTTTTACATTATTCTGTGTACCTTAGATTCTGTTTTGTTTTGAGAGAAAGTCTTCCTTTGTCACCCAGGCTGGAGTGCAGTGGCACAATGCAACCTCCTCCACCCCCCGGGTTCAAGCAATTCTTCTACTACCTCAGCCTCTCAAGTAGTTGGGAAAACAGGTACCTGCAACCATGTCTGGCTAATTTTGGTACTTTTTAGTAGAGACAGGATTACACTGAGTTGGCCAGGCTGGTCTTGAACTTCTGACCTCAGGTGATCTGCCACCTCGGCCTCCCAAAGTGCTGGAATTAGAGGCATAAGTCACTGCAGCTGGCCTAAACTATTTTGACAGAGACTGCATCTCATTCTGTTGCCTAGGCAGATCTTGAACTCCTGAAACTTGGATATTTTCTCTAGCTTTGTCTCATGTATAGCAGGACCAGGGCCACAGCCACACTGTCTGGGTTTTGTTTGCATGTTCTCCTCTTTTCTGTGAGTTTTCTTTTGGTACTCAAGTTTCCTCCCACATCCTACGCCGCACTCCTGGGGTGAATGGTGGGTCTCTGGTCACAGTGTCAGTGAGGGTGGGCATATGTGAGAGCGCCCTGTCATGGGATGGCATATTGGCGGGGATCGGTTTGTGCCTTGTGCTGTGAGCAGCGGGGATAGGCCTTGAAGTGGAATAAGCAGGTCGAAAAACCAATAAAAACAAATTACCATCAAATAAAAATTTATAAAACATAAGATAATTATACAATTGTATGATAATAAATGATGTAGTTTGAAAGCATCCAGTCATCATATTTGTGATGGTGACTGTATGGTGTGGTAGGAGGTGCTTCCTCCAATTGTGGCTTTACAAACATTTCTTTCATATTTATGTATATATTCTTTGAAATGGAGTCTTGCTCTCTTACCCAGACTGGAGTGCAGTGGCACAATCTTGGATCACTGCAGCCTCCGGACTCCTAGGTTCAAGCAATTCTGCTATCTCAGCCTCCCCAGTAGCTTGGGACTATAGGCGTGTGCCACCATGCCTGCTAATTTCTGTATTTTTAATAGAGACGGAGTTTCACCATATTGGTCAGGCTGGTCTTGAACTCCTGACCTCAGGTGATTCACCCACTTCCGGCCTCCCAAAGTGCTGGGATTACAGGCCTGAGCTACCAGGCCCAGCCTACCACCACCACTACAATCGCCATCATGGACTAATTCATCAAAACTTCAGTAATTGCCTTGTTTTTATTTATATTCAGTGGATATATAGCTCACATTTATTTCAATGTATAATGTTAGAAATGTTTTTAATCTTTCTTTAGAGATTTGCTGACGTTTTGTGATCAGAAATATGCCGGAGGAGTTTAACTCTGGTTTATATTAATTAGCCTATGTTAAGATTCCTTTGTTTTTTAAAGGCTGTTTAAAGACAGTTTCTATTAAGTGGGGATTTACTGTACAGTTAATGTTTTTTTTTTTTTCTTTTTTTGCTCTGGAACTTCCTTTAGTTGTCTTTAATGGTTTTTAGTTTCTTTGTTGAAATTCTCAACCTTGAGCTTTAATATATTGGACATATTAATGATAGATTTTTTAGGGTTACTCCTGGTGACCCTGTGTGTCTGTTTCTGTGGTTGTGCTTTTCAGTCATGACTTTTTCTTCCTGTCTGCTTGGGTACTTTCTCATTGTCTGTTGGATATTTTATTTTATTGAGACAGAGTCTTGCTCTGTCACCCAGGCTGGAGTGCAGTGGTGTGATCTCGGCTCACTGCATCCTCTGCCTCCGGGGTTCAAGGGATTATCCTGCCTCAGCCTCCCAAGCAGCTGGGATTAGTGGCATGTGCCACCATGGCCATCTAAGTTTTGCATTTTTAGTAGAGACGGGGTTTCACCATGTTGGCCAAGCTGGTCACAAACAGGTCTTACTTTTAAGTATTGAATCTATTTTGATTCCATTTTTGTGTATGGTATATGATAAGGGTCTAATTTCATTCTGCATGTGGATGTCCAGTTTTCCCAAAACCACTTATGATGAGATTGTCCTTTCCCCATTGTGTGCTTTTGCCACCTTTCTCCAAACTTAGATGGCTTTAAATGTGTGGCTTTATTTCTGGTCCCTTGATTCTGTTCCTTTGGTCTATGTGGGGCTTCACCTCTGAGCTCCCCAGGTTTGCTGGCAGGATTCGGTGTGTAGTGGGCATGTGGCTGGAGTCTCCCTCTGTTCCTTGCCACGTGGGTGCCCCCCATAGGGTGGCTGATGTTATGGTAGCTGGCCGCCTCAGATAATGTGAGGACACACCAGGAAGACAGAAGAAGTCATGGGCTGTTCCTTGAGACCTGATCTCACTTTTGCCAGACCCCATAGTTAGAATCAAGTCAGTAGATCAGCCCAAAAGTAGATCAGCTCTCACAAGGGGAGGGCTTTAGATGAGGCCATGAATTCTGATGTCAGGATAGTTGGGCCATCCTGGAGGTCTCCACACCTTACCTGTGGGAGCGGGATTTCTTTGAGGCCTACTTTCCTCAGGTGCCAAGAGAGCTACTGGCCACTCTAGGCTGCTCAACTCTCACAGTTGAGTCCCAGGGCAAACCTGCCCTCCAAGAGCCTCATGTTGGAACTGCCTGGATCCATGGCCAGATAGAAGAAAGATGCTTCTTGTCTATGGGCTGTATTCATTCTGAAGTCTGAGGAAGTGTCTTAACTGCCTACGTAGGAATTGCAAGAATGGGTTAAGCAGAGACCGTTCTAACAAGCAGAATCTGAATGCTGTGGCAAGGGGGCCAGGGGCTCCAGTGGGGCACAAACAACTGAGGCACTGGCAATCAGGTTCCCATTGCTGAGGCCGTTGTATTTGTAGGGTTGGTCGGTCTCCTTTCCAGGGCTCTCCAAAATCTGTTTTGTTTCTTTTTTTGACATGGAGTCTCACTCTGTGGCCCAGGCTGGAGGGCAGTGGCACAATCTCAGCTTACTGCCACCTCCATCTCATGGGTTTCAGCGATTCTCCTGCCTTAGCCTCCCAAGTAGCTGGAACTACAGGCGTGCAGCACCACACCCAGCTAATTTTTGTATTTTTAGTAGAGATGGGGTTTTGCCATGTTGGACAGCCTGCTCTCAAACTTCTAACCTCAAATGATCTGCCCACCTTAGCCTCCCAAAGTGCTGGGATTACAGGTGCAAGCCACTGCACTCGACCTCAGATCTGTTTCTCAGCTCCTTAAAATCACACCCAAAACTTGTATTGATAAAAAAGTGCATGTATTGGGCAGGGTGCGGTGGCTCACGCCTATAATCCCAGCACTTTGGGAGGCTGAGGTGGGTGGATCACGAGGTCAAGAGATCGAGACCATACTGGTCAACATGGTGAAACCCCGTCTCTACTAAAAATATAAAAATTAGTGGGGCATGGTGGTGCAGCCTGTAGTCACAGCTACTCGGGAGGCTGAGGTAGGAGAATTGCTTGAACCCAGGAGGCAGAGGTTGCAGTGAGCTGAGATCGCGCCATTGCACTGCAGCCTGGGTAATAAGAGCGAAACTCCATCTCAAAAAAAAAAGTGCATGTATTACGCATTTTAATTTGCAATACTAGTGTTCTCTGCTTTATGCCCCAAATCTCTTTCTCAGCTTCTTAAAATGACACCCAAAACTTGTGTATTGATTAAAAGTGTATGCATTACGCATTTTAATTTGCAGTATTATTTTATTCTGCTTTATAACATGGGATTTTTCTTCTAGTCATTAAATATGTCTCTCAGTGAAGGTAGGTAGTGTTCCTCTTGGCTTTGTATGCTTTTTTAGTATTACAATTATTAATCCTGGGTATTTTGCATTTGAATGGCTACTGTGAAAATGATTTATCTGCTACGTTATGGATCATGTACAGAAAAGCTATTGACGTACTGTTTTTTTCTATTGATCTTCATGGGGGCAGAGAGTGGTGAATTTGGTCCTTCTGTTCCCTTGCGGAACCGCTACAGCTGCCACCAGGTGGCTTCAGCATTCCTGCCTGTCAGTGCCTCTGCCCTTTGACTAGTTCATCATGGTGTTGGTTATGGAGCGGAGATGTACGTGTGGGCAAAAACCTGTTCTGTTAGCATGGGCATTAACCTTATCAAGTCTGTCGCTCAGGCAATGTGGCCAGTAATATGTGCAGATTGCGATCACGTCCATGTGTGGCTTTGTCTCCAGTCCACCATTAGTAGGTGTTTTCATTGTGCCTGGTAACATATCTACAAGTGAGGTTGGTTGTAATGTTCTTGTTCCGTGGCCTCATTTTCAGACTTCTGTGTCATTACTATACATACGACTCTCCTCTTCCATACTGTTGTTTGGCCCTCGTCTTGGTGTTTTCTTACTTCTGTGCTGGAGCATCACCTGCATTTCAGCTAGGAAGCCACTGCTGGGGGGCCAGATCCCCCACCTCCTATTCTTATCCATAGTGTTTTATTGGAACGTTAATTTCATGTTAAAACTCAATCACTTTGATTTGTTTAAGATCATCTTTGGCTGCTTTCTTGCCAAAGTGGCATAGCTGAGAACTTGTGATGAGGACCAGAGGCCCCTCAAGCCTGAATCATTTACGGAGCAGCCCTTTAGGGAGGTTTTTTTTTTTTTTTTTTGAGACATAGTTTCGCTCTTGTTACCCAGGCTGGAGTGCAATGGCAGGATCTCTGCTCACCGCAACCTCCGCCTCCTGAGTTCAGGCAGTTCTCCTACCTCAGCCTCCTGGAGGATTGCCTGCATTACCCACATGCCTGGGATTACAGGCACGTGCCACCATGCCTGTAATCCCAGCACTTTGGGAGGCTGAGGTGGGTGGATCACGAGGTCAAGAGATCGAGACCATACTGGTCAACATGGTGAAACCCGTCTCTACTAAAAATACAAAATATTAGCTGGGCACAGTGGCACGCCTATAATCCCAGCTACTCAGGAGGCTGAGGCAGGAGCCTGCTTGCCTCTCCCTCACCACTCCCGGCCCCCACCCCTGGGGCCCTTTAGTCTAGACTGAAGGGCAGAAGGGCACTTGCTTTAGCACTTTTAGGCCAAATTCCTGCCCTTACAGAGTTTATACTTCAGTGGGTATATAGGCAATAAAGAGTAAGTAAAGTGTACAGTAAATTAGAAAATGCAAGACGAGTCATGCCAGGACTGTGGAAGTATGAGGCTCGCACAGGCCGCACTGAGGTGTAGGGGTTTGTGCCCAGCCTGGCTGCCTTCCTTCCACCTGTGTGCTGACCCCACCTTTCCTTTCACACAGGGACCTTCCAGAGTAATGGACTGTCTTCACCCCTTTACTCATCAGTGCCCTCCTTGGGGGCCTGTGATCCCCAGAAGAAGAGTCTCCTGAACAGAGCACACAGGCACAGTCACCACAGGGCCATGTGGCCAGGGTGTTGAGTGGTTGGGAGGGGAGGCTGGAGGGGGAGCAGTGGAGGCAGGGTCGGTGGGGCACTGTCTCCTTTCTGCACAGTCTCTTTCTTGCTTAAGAGTTTGCATCTGTCATGTGGGCAACGAATGTGACTTCAGGGTTACAAGAATTGTAGTCACTTGCGCATTTTTTTTTTTAATGGCAACAATAGGACCTCCTTCCAGGGCCGTGACTGATTGCTGTGAGCAACAACATACAGGGATTTATAAACGTGAGTACAACAGCAGGCATCGCTGTATTCCTGCCTGGGCGGTGTAGTGGGCGAGCTGCATCCTCAGGCACTGTCCCTCTGTGATGGGGCCCAACTTGCCGGAGTTCCATTGAGGCAGGACTCAGCACCAGGCAGTGAACAGATCTCGTTTCTGAGGTGTCTTCTGAATGTTCTACCTGTTCTGCTGCCACAGGGATGAGGAGTAGCCTCGGCTCCAACAGTCTCCACAGTGAGTAAAGCCAATTCCCTATCCAAGGCAGGGAACACCTCCCACCTGCAGTCCCTGATGGTGCAGTTTACAAAGCGGTCCTTTATTTGTTAAGTTGTCATGATGAAAGGAGTCAGTAGCAAAATGGTCCTCTTACAGAGTTACGAAATGGGGTTGTCATGGGGCACAATGATCTGCAGGGGACCTGGGTCTGGCATGGCTTTGACACGGAGCAAGTGAGAAGGCAGCTATCCTTTGACAGCTACTATTTTGTTTGTCCAGCATGCAGGTAAGTTAGTCCCGTACAGGTAACTTACTCCAGTAGACCATGATGAGGGGCACTAACTTGCAAAAATGGCCGTGTGCTGAACTAAGAACTTCACAGATACTCACCCAGACCAATGTTCAGAGACAGGGAGCATCCCCATGAGAAGTAGAGGAAGTGAAGATGAGGAGCTGATCCACTCACAGGTACAGTAGTCCCCTCTCATCCTCCGAAATATGTTTCAAGAGTTGACATTATCCATCTGGCCTTATTAAACTCCTGGCCTTTCTCACCCAGTCTTCATGACTTTGCCTAAAAATCCTGCCCTTACCCAACTGGCCATAACTTCCTGCCATGTCTACCTGTTCTTACTTACCTGGTTGTAATTTGCTGGCCTCAATCTCCCTTCAAAACCCAGCAGATTTTAACCACTGAGATTGACCCACCCACCTTGTGAAGCTCCTGCCAATGCTCCTCTGCCCTTGCTCCCTGGCCTTGTCCAACTCATGTTACAACCTTGGCCAGACCCCATTAGCCTTTCCCACCTGGTTTAACACTCTGGGCCCTAACGTCATGACCTAAACAACCTGGATTAGCCCGCTATCAACTAGTGTTACTGATCATATGTGACCCACATGGCCCCCAACCTTAGTTTACGCAATTGTCCTATGCCGTACTCATTTATTTTTTAATCTAACAAGGCTTAAGGACCGGATTTATCTCCCTAGGCTTTCTCCTCTGGTTTCATCATCTCCTTGCCCTTTTTCCCCTATATCCATGCCCCCAACTACCCCAACTCCGTGCCCCAGCTCCAGCTCCAGCCCATAGTTAGACATCTTGCATTACCGACCTGGCCTTAACCTCAAGACCTTCCCAATGTGGGTGACCAACACAGCTTACCCACCTGGCCTTGCCACCTTTCCTCAGCCTTTCATTCTAACTCACATGGCCTTAACAACCTCACCTAGTTTGCCTAGTATTAACATCTTGGCATTACCCACGTGGAGTTAGCCAGCTAGCTGTATTCAGGAAGGCCTTAACTTTCTGGCCTAAGCCACCCAGACTTTTCCATCACTGGCTTTTTGACCCGGTCTTAACCTCACAGTTTTGGCAACTTAGATTTACCCACCTATTTTAGGAATCTACTGGCCTCATGCTCCTAGCATACCCACCTGCCCTTACCCTTGTGCCGTTAATGACCCATCCTTCCAACCTGAATCGCCCACTGAACTTACCTCTCCAGCTTACCCAGTTGGCCTTCACGATTACTCGAGCTTCTAGTCTTCCTCAACTATCCCAGCCCTACTGGCCTTAACCTGCTGTCATGCTCTGTCCTGGTCTTTGGCTTTCCTTTCCTGGGGTCTTCACCTGGCGGCACTCCTGGTGGCTGTATTTGCCTAAACTTACCCAGTAGGCCTTCCCCACCTGACCTCATTAACTTTAGGACCATCCTCACCTGCCCTCTTCACATGCTTGGCCTTAGCCAGCAAGACGCAATCTACTGGCCTCATGCTTACCGGGCGTTACCACCTAGTTTTATTCTGCTGGCCTTCACCTTCCTTGTCGCCTTCCCCACACTTCTTGCCCACCTAATGTTAGCCTTGGGTCAGCGTTTGTCTGGCTTGGAGAATTGTGCTTAATCCAACTGGATGTTTTTCTCATTGATTTCCTGGCCTGGGAACAGTCTTCTACTCAGCTGGCCCTCAACACCTGGTTTTAACAACCTGACTGCATTCAGCAGAATTTCCCAAGCTCATTGGCTTCATCACCGTATCTCCCCTTCTTTATACCAGGAACCTGCTGTTTATCTAGCTCACGTTATTAACCTCCTAGACATTCTCATAAGTCTTAATTTCCTGGTCTAAAACTCTTTCCCTTAAACCCACCTCGCTGTTACTTCCCACTCACCTTTATCCACCTGTTCTTTTTTTTTTTTTTTTTTTTGCCAATCATTGAGAGCTTGTAAGGTTGCTGAGGTTGGTTGGCCTTGAACTCTTGGCCTCGCCTTCGCAAGCGCCACGACATCCGGCCGGAGCCACTTTGGGCCCCATCCACCTGTTCTTGCACACCTGGCTTCAATTTTCTGGCCTCGATCGCTGGCCAAGACCCACGTGATCTTGCCTTTGAGGCCTTATTGCACTGTCTTTAACCCGTGGTGTTACCCACCTCATTTTAGGGTCCTGGACCTACCCCACTAGCTTCCCTACCTGGCCTCATCATTATGGGCCTTAACCTCATGGTCTTAACAACCTGGATTTGCCACCTAGCTTTTCCGCCTAGTCTTACCAACCACACCTGACCCACACGGCCTTCACACTTGGTTAACACAGTTGTCCTTGGCCTTCTGGTTTCATCTACCAGGCCTTAACCCACTGGATTTACCTCCCTAGGTGTACCTCTCTGGACGTATCCCCCTGCTTCTAGTCTCTGGATTTCCCATTGCTCCCCAACCCTTGGACTTAAAGACACCTTGCATGAGCCACCTGAACTTACTCACCTGGACTTAATCTCATGGCCTCACCAACCTGGATGACCAAGGTAGCTTACTAACCTGGCATTCCCACCTCCCTTCACCTTTCATTCTAACTCGCATGGCCTTAACAGCCTAACCTAATCTGCCTGGCTTTAACCTCTTATCAGGGGGATACGTGCAGTGAAGGCAGCCACCTAGTAGCTCTGTTAAGGAGGCCTTAACTTACTACCATTACCCATCCAGCCTGTTCAATCGCTTGGCTTCCTGACCTGGTCTTAACCTCAGTTTTTAACCAACTTAGATTCACCCAAATGCCTTATGAACCTCCTGGCCTTACTCACTCAGTAGCAATCCCCTGAACTTATGCACCCAGCTTACATACCTGGCCTTTACCCCTCATGTCCTTACCAACCAGAACAGCCCAACTGATCTTACCAACTGAGCCTTACTTACCCTGTTACCTTCACAGTTAGTCTGTTTTCTTGAGATGGTGTCTTCATTCCCCAGACTGGAGTGCAGTAGCAAGATAGATCTCAGCTCACTGCAGCCTCCCCTTCCTTTGTTGAAGCAATTCTTAGGTCTCAGTCTCCAAAGTAGCTGGGATTACAGGTGTGTAGCACTATTTATGGCTAATTTTTGTATGTCTAGTAGAGACCGGTTTCACCGTGTTGGCCAGCCTGGTCTCAATATCCTGACCTCAAGTAATCTGCTTACCTCCTGAAGTGCTGGTATTACAGGCACGAGCCACTGGTCCCTGCCCACAATTACTCTTAAACACCTCTCCCAGCTTTACCGTCATTATCCTCTGTCCTCTTTCACAGCATTCACCTTTGATGTTACCACATGGCTTTATTGACCTGGTTTTACCCACTTGGCCTTGTTCACTCCCTAGCCTTAGCCACTATGTGTTCTTCACCTGACCTCATTAGCCTTAGAACCAAACTCACCTGACGTATTGAACTGCCTGGCATCAGCCAGCCAGCATGACTGAATCTGCTGGCAGTATACCCTTCTGGAGTTTACCACCTGGTTTTCTTCAGCTGGTTTTCTTCTCCTTGCCTTCCCTTTACTATAGCCTGAGGTCATCATTTAAGCTGAGGCCTATCCCTAGCTTGATCCCCAACTCCATGTCCCATGTGCAGGCCCAGGACCAGGCTAAGCCTCAGGCCCTGCCTCAGCCCTAGTTTTACCCCTAAATCCATGGCCCAGGGCCAGGCCCAGCCCCAGGTTTCTCCCCGACTCCATGTCCCAGCCCCAGCCCCAGCCCCAACTTTACCCCAAACTCTATATCCCAGGCCCAGGCCAAAGCGAGGCCCTGCACCAGTCCTAGTTTTTCCCCCAACTCCATGTCTGAGCCCCAGCCCCAGCTTAACCCCAACTCCATGGCCCAGACCCGGGCCCAGGTCCAGGCCCAGCCCTAGCTTTACCCCAACTCCATGTCCCAGCCCCAGCCCCAGCCCCAGCCCCAGCCCCAGCCCGAGCTTTACTCCAACTCCATGTCCCAGGCTAAGGCCCTTAATTCTACTGGTGGTTTTCCCTGTTGATTTCAGAGCCTGGTGTTACTGAAATAGTCCTTTATTGAGTTGGATTAAGTTACCTGGTTTTAACAACCTGGCCAAACTCAGCCAACCTTATTAACCTGTTTGCATTCATCACCTTACTTTATCCTCATGGTTGTGACGAACTTGATATTATCCATCTGGCCTTATTAACCTGCTTGCCCTACTCGCCCAGTCTTCATGACTTTGCCTAAAAATCCTGGCCTTACCGGACTGGCCATAACTTCCTGCCATTGTCCACGTGTTCCTAATCACCTGGTTGTAACTCGCTGGCCTCAATCTCCAGGCCCAGGCCCAGGCCCAGGCCCAGGCCCAGCCCCAGCTTTACCCCAACTCCATGTCCCAGGCCCAGGCCCTTAATCCTACTGAGTGATTTCCTGTTGATTTCATAACCTGGGGTTACTCAAATAGTCCTTTTATGGAGCTGGGTTTAGTTACCTGGTTTTAACAACCTGGCCGAACTCCGCCAACCTTATTAACCTGTTTGCATTCATCACCTTATTTTATCGCCATGGTATGATGAACTTGACATTATCCATCTGGCCTTATTAACCTCCTTAGCCTACTCGCCCAGTCTTCATGACTTTGCCTAAGAATCCTAGCCTTACTGGATTGGCCATAACTTCCTGCCATTGTGCACATGTTCTTACACACCTGGTTGTAATTCACTGGCATCAATCTCCAGCCCATCCCCATCCCCATCCCCAGCTTTACCCCAAACTCCATGTCCCAGCCCAAGCCCCAGCCCTAGGTTTACCCCCAACTCCATGCTCCAGGCCCAGTCTCAGGCCAAGCCCCAGCCCTAGATTTACCCCCAACTCCATGTTCCAGGCCCAGGCCCTGGCCCAGCTTTACCCCCAACTCCATGTCCCAGGCCAAGGCTCAGGCCATGCCTCAGCCGCAATAGTATCCCCAACTCCATGGCCCAGCCCCAGCTTTCACCCTGACTCCCTGTCCCAGGCCCAGGACCGGGCCCAGGCCAAGCCCTAATCTAAGATTTATCCCAAACTCGATGGCCCAGGCCCAGGCCCTACCCCAGTCCTTGCTTTATCCCCAACTCCATGTCCTAGGCCCCGGCCCAATCCAAGACCCAGGGCCAAGCCCAACCCCAGCTTTACCCCCATCTCCATGGCCCTGGCCCTGGCCCAGGCCCATGCCCAGGACCAGCCCCAGCCCCAGCTCCAGCTTTACCATCAACTCCATGGCCAAGTCTCAGGCCCAGGCCCAGCCCCAGCCCCATTCCCAGCTTTACCCTGAACTCCACGTCCCAGCCCCAACCCCAGACCCAGCCCTAGCTTTACCCACAACTCCATGTCCCAGACCGAGGCCCTTAATCCTACTTGGTGTTTTCCCTGTTGATTTCACAGCCTGGGGTTACAGAAATGGTTCTCTATTGAGCTAGATTTAGATACCAGGTTTTAACAACCTGGCCAAACTCAGACAACCTTATTAACCTGTTTGCATTCATCACCTTATTTTATCCTCGCGGTATGAACTCGACATTATCCATCTGGCCTTATGAACCTCCTTTCCCTACTCTCCCAGTCTTCATGACTTTGCCTAAAAATGCTGGCCTTACCGGACTGGTCATAAATTCCTGCCATTGTCCACGTGTTCTTACCCACCTGGTTATAACTCACTGGCCTCAATCTCTGGGCCCAGGCCCAGCCCCAGCCCTAGCTTCAGCCCCATCCACATTCCCATCCCCATCTTTACCCAAAACTTGATGTTTCCAACCCAAACCCTCAGTTTACCTCTAACTTTATGTCCCAGGCCCAGGCCCAGGGCAATCCCCAGCTTTACCCCCAATTCCATATTCCAGCCCCAGCCCTATGTTTACACTCAACTCCATGGCCTAGGCCCAGTCCCAGGCCCAAACCTAGCCCCAGCCCCAGCTTTACCCCAACTCCATGTCCTGGCAAGCCCCAGGCCCAGGCCCAGCCCTAGCTTTACCCACAACTCCATGTCCCAGGCCCAGGACCAGCCCCAGCCCCAGCTTTACCCCACATCCATATCCCAGTCTCAGCCCCATCCCTGGCCCCAGCCCCAGCTTTACCCCAACTCCATGGCCCAGGCCCAGGCCAGGCCCAGCCCCAGCCCCAGCTTTACCCCAACTCCATGTCCCAACCCCAGGCCCAGGCCCAGCCCCAGCCCCAGCCCCAGCCCCAGCTTTACCCCAACTCCATGTCCCAACCCCAGGCCCAGCCCAGGCCCAGGCCCAGGCCCTGGCCCAGGCCCAGCCCCAGCCCTAGCTTTACCCCAACTCCATGTCCAGGCCCAGTCTCAGGCCAGCCCCAGCCCCAGCCCCAGCCCCAGCCCCAGCTTTACCCCAACTCCATGTCCCAGCCCCAGCCCCAGCCCCAGCCCAGGCCCAGGCCCAGCCCAGGCCAGGCCCAACCATAGCTTTACCCACAATTCCATGTCCCAGGCTCAGGCCCTTAATCCTACTGGGTGATTTTTCTGTTGATTTCACAGCCTGGGGTTACAGAAATGGTCCTTTATTGAGCTGGATTTAGATACCTGGTTTTAACAACCTGGCCAAACTCAGACAACCTTATGAACCTGTTTGCATTCATCACGTTATTTTATCTTCATGGTATGATGAACCTGACGTTACCCATCTGGCCCTATTAACCTCCTTGCCCTACTCATCCAGGCTTCATGACTTTGCCTAAATATCCTGGCCTTACCCGACTGGCCATAACTTCCTGCCATTGTCCATGTGTTCTTACTCACCTGGTTGTAATTCGCTGGCCTCAATCTCCAGGCCCAGCCCAGGCCCAGGTCCAACCTCATCCCCAGCTTTACCGGAAACTCCATGTCCCAGCCCGAGACCCAGCCCTAGGTTTACCCCAACTCCATGGCCGAGGCCGAGTCCCACACTGAGCCCCAGCCCTAGATGTATCCCCAATTTCATGTCCCAGGCCCAGGCCCAGGCACATCTCCAACCCTAGCTTTAACCCAACTCCATGTCCCAGCCCAGGCCAAGCCCAACCCCAGCTTTACCCCAACTCCATGTCCCAGCCCCAGCCCTAGCTTTACCCCAACTCCATGTCCAGGCCCAGCCCCAGCCCCAGCTTTACCCCAACTCCATGTCCAGGCCCAGCCCAGGCTCAGGTCCAGGCCCTGCCCCAAACATAGCTTTACCCCCAACTCCATGTCCCAGCCTCAGCCCCAGCCCCAGCCCCAGCCCCAGCCCCAGCTCCAGCCCCAGTCCTAGCTTTACCCACAACTCCATGTCCCAGGCCCAGGCCCTTAATCCTACTGGTGTTTTCCTGTTGATATCACAGCCTGGGGTTACTAAAATAGTCCTTTATGGAGCTGGATTTAGTTACCTGGTTTTAACAACCTGGCCAAAGTCAGCCAACCTCATTAACCTGTTTGCCTTCATCAACTTATTTTATCCTGATGGTATGATGAACTTGACATTATCCATCGGCCCTTATCAACCTCCTTGCCCTACTCTCCCAGTCTTCGTCACTTTGCCTAAAAATCCTGGCCTTACTAGACTGGCCATAACTTCCTGCCATTGTCCACATGTTCTTAATCACCTGGTTGTAACTTGTTGGACTCAATCCCCAGGCCCAGGCCCAGCCCCGTCCCCAGCTTAACCCCAAACTCGATATCCCAGCTCCAGCCCCAGCTTTACCCCCAACTCCATTTTGCAACCCCAGCCCCAGCTCCAGTCCCTGCCCCAGCCCCAGGCCCAGCCCTAGCTTTACCCACAACCATGTCCCAGGCCCAGGCCCTTAATCCTACTGGTGTTTTCTCCATTGATTTCACAGCCTGGGGTTACTGAAATAGTCCTTTATTGAGCTGGCCCTGGTTTTAACAACCTGGCCAAACTCAGCCAACCTTATTAACCTGTTTGCATTCATCACCTTATTTTATCCTCATGGTATGAGGAACTTGACATTATCCATCTGGCCTTATTAACCTCCTTGCCCTACTCTCCCAGTCTTCATGACTTTGCCTAAAATCCTGGCCTTACCAGACTGGCCATAACTTCCTGCCATTGTCCAGCCCACCCACCTGGATAATCACTGGCCTCAATGGGCCCAGGCCCAGCCCCAGCCCCAGCTCCAGCCCCATCCCCATCCCCATCTTTACCCAAACTTGATGTCCAACCCAAACCCTCAGTTTACCTCAACTTTATGTCCCAGGCCCAGGCCCAGCAATCCCCAGCTTTACCCCCAATTCCATATTCCAGCCCCAGCCCCAGTTTTACCCCCAACTCCATGGCCTAGGCCCAGTCCCAGGCCCAAACCTAGCCCAGCCCCAGCTTTCCCCCAACTCCATGTCCTGCCCAGCCCAGGCCCAGGCCCAGCCCCAGCTTTACAAACTCCTTGTCCCAGACTCAGCCAGGCCAGCCCCAGCTTTACCCCCAACTCCATGTCCCAGTCTCAGCCCCATCCCCAGCCCCAGCCCCAGTTTTACCCCCAACTCCATGGCCCAGGTTCAGGCTATGGCCCAGCCCCAGCCCCAGCTTTACCCCCAACCCATGTCCCAGGCCCAGGCCAGCCCCAGCCCCAGCCCCAGCTTTAGCCCAGTTCCATGTCCCAACCCCAGGCCCAAACCCAGCCCCAGCCCCAGCTTTACCCCCAACTCCATGGCCCTGGCCCAGGCCCAGCCCCAGCTTTACCAACTCCATGTCCCAGCCCCAGCCCCAGCCCCAGCCCCAGCTTTACCATCAACTCCATGTCCCAGCCCCAGCCCCAGCTTTACCCACAACTCCATGTCCCAGGCCCAGGCCCTTAATCCTACTGGTGTTTTCCTGTTGATTTCAGCCTGGGGTTACTGAAATAGTCCTTATTGAGCTGGATTTAGATACCTGGTTTTAACAACCTGGCCAAAGTCAGCCAACCTTATTAACCTGTTTGCATTCATCACCTTATTTTATCCTCATGGTATGATGAACTTGACATTATCCATCTGGCCTTATTAACCTCCTTGCCCTACTCTCCCAGTCTTCATGACTTTGCCTAAAATCCTGGCCTTACAGACTGGCCATAACTTCCTGCCATTGTCCATGTTCTTAATCACCTGGTTGTAACTTGTTGACTCAATCCCAGGCCCAGGCCCAGCCCCAACCCCAGCTTAACCCCAACCCCATATCCCAGCTCCAGCCCCAGCTTTACCCCAACTCCATTTTGCAACCCCAGCCCCAGCTCCAGTCCCTGCCCCAGGCCCAGCCCAGGCCCAGCCCCAGCCCTAGCTTTACCCACAACTCCATGTCCAGCCCCAGGCCCAGGCCAGCCCCAGCCCCAGCCCCAGCCCCAGCTTTACCCCAACTCATGTCCCAGGCCCAGCCCCAGCCCCAGCCCCAGCCCCAGCTTACCCCAACTCCATGTCCCAGCCCAGGCCAGCCCCAGCCCCATCCCCAGCTTTACCAACTCCATGTCCCAGCCCCAGCCCCAGCTTTACCCCAACCATGTCCCAGGCCCAAACCCAGCCCCAGCCCCAGCTTTACCCCAACTCCATGGCCCTGGCCCAGGCCCAGCCCCAGCTTTACCAACTCCATGTCCCAGGCCCAGCCCCAGCCCCAGCCCCAGCTTTACCCCCAACTCCATGTCCCAGCCCCAGCCCCAGCTTTACCCACATCTCCATGTCCCAGGCCCAGGCCCTTAATCCTACTGGGTGTTTTCCTGTTGATTTCAGCCTGGGGTTACTGAAATAGTCTTTATTGAGCTGGATTTAGATACCTGGTTTTAACAACCTGGCCAAAGTCAGCCAACCTTATTAACCTGTTTGCATTCATCACCTTATTTTATCCTCATGGTATGATGAACTTGACATTATCCATCTGGCCTTATTAACCTCCTTGCCCTACTCGCCCAGTCTTCATGACTTTGCCTAAAAATCCTGGCCTCACCGACTGGCCATAACTTCCTGCCATTGTCCATGTGTTCTTACTCACCTGGTTGTAACTCACTGGCCTCAATCTCCAGGCCCAGCAGCCCCAGCCCCAGCTTTACCCCAACTCCATGTCCAGCCCCAGCCCCAGCCCCAGCCCTAGGTTTACCCCCAACTCCATGTCCCAGCCCAGGCCCAGGTCCAGCCCCAGGCCCAGCCCCAGCTTTACCCCAACTCCATGTCCCAGCCCAGGCCCAGGCCCAGGCCCAGCCCCAGCCCCAGCTTTACCCCAACTCCATGGCCAGGCCCAGGTCCAGGCCCAGCCCCAGCCCCAGCTTTACCAACTCCATGTCCCAGCCCCAGCCCCAGCCCCAGCTTTACAACTCCATGTCCCAGGCCCAGGCCCAGCCCCAACCCCAGCTTTACCCCAACTCCATGTCCCAGTCCCAGGCCACCCGGCCTACCTTGGTCCTAGCTTTACCCCAACCATGTCCCAGGCCCAGGCCAGCCCCAGCCCCAGCTTACCCCAACTCCATGTCCAGCCCCAGGCTCAGTCCAGGCCCTGCCCCAAACATAGCTTTACCCCAACTCCATGTCCCAGCCCCAGCCCCAGCCCCAGCCCCAGCCCCAGCCCAGCTGGTCCAGTCCTAGCTTTACCCACAACTCCATGTCCCAGGCCCAGGCCTTAATTCTACTGTGTCCTGTTGATATCACAGCCTGGGGTTACTAAAATAGTCCTTTATTGAGCTGGATTTAGTTACCTGGTTTTAACAACCTGGCCAAAGTCAGCCAACCCATTAACCTGTTTGCCTTCATCAACTTATTTTATCCTCATGGTATGATGAACTTGACATTATCCATCTGCCTTATCAACCTCCTTGCCCTACTTGCCCAGTCTTCATGACTTTGCCTAAAATCCTGGCCTTACAGACTGGCCATAACTTCCTGCCATTGTCCATGTTCTTAATCACCTGGTTGTAACTTGTTGACTCAATCCAGGCCCAGGCCCAGCCCAACCCCAGCTTTACCCCAACCCCATGTCCCAGCCCCAGCCCCAGCTTCACCCCCAACTCCATTTTGCAACCCCAGCCCCAGCTCCAGTCCCTGCCCCAGGCCCAGGCCCAGCCCTAGCTTTACCCCAACTCCATGTCCCAGGCCCAGGCCTTAATCCTACTGGGTGTTTTCCTTGATTTCACAGCCTGGGGTTACTGAAATGGTCCTTATTGAGCTGGATTTAGATACCTGGTTTTAACAACCTGGCCAAAATCAGACAACCTTACTAACCTGTTTGCATTCATCAACTTATTTTATCCTCATGCTATGTGAACTGACAGCCCATCTGGCCTTATTAACCTCCTTGCCCTACTGCCCAATCTTCATGACTTTGCCTAAAATCCTGGCCTCATCCAACTGCCATGGCTTCCTGCATTGCCACATATTCTCATTCACCTGGTTGTAACTTGCTGGCCTCAATCTCCAGGCCCAGGCCCAGCCAGCCCCAGCTTACCCCAACTCCATGTCCCAGCCCCAGCCCCAGCCCTAGCTTTACCCCAACTCCATGTCCCAGGCCCAGCCCCAGCTTTACCCCAACTCATGTCCCAGCCAGGCCCAGCCCCAGCCCCAGGCCCAGCCTCAGGCCCAGCCAGGCCCAGCCCCAGCTTTACCCACAACTCCATGTCCCAGGCCCAAACCCTTAATTCTACTGGGTGTTTTCTGTTGATTTCACTGCCTGGGGTTACTGAAATGGTCCTTATTGAGCTGGATTTAGAACCTGGTTTTAACAACCTGGCCAAACTCAGACAACCCTACTAACCTGTTTGCATTCATCACCTTATTTTATCCTCATGGTATGAGGAACTTGACATTATCCATCTGGTTATTAACCTCCTTGCCCTACTCAGTCTTCATGATTTTGCCTAAAATCCTGGCCTTACCAGACTGGCCATAACTTCCTGCCATTGTCCATGTTCTTACTCACCTGGTTGTAACTTGCTGGCCTCAATCTCCAGGCCCAGGCCAGGCCCAGGCCCAGCCCCAGGCCCTGCCCCAAACATAGCTTTACCCCAACTCCATGTCCAGGCCCAGCCCAATCCCTAAGTTTACCCCAACTCCATGTCCAGGCCCAGCCCCAGCCCCAGGCTGTAGCCCCAGCCCCAGCCCCAGCCCCAGCCCCAGCCCCAGCCCAGCCAGGCCCAGCCCCAGCCCCAGCCCCAGCCCCAGCCCAGCCAGCCCCAGCCCCAGCCCCAGCCCCAGCCCCAGCCCCAGCCCCAGCCCCAGCCCCAGGCCCAGGCCTTAATCCTACTGGTTTTCTCCATTGATTTCACAGCCTGGGGTTACTGAAATAGTCTTTATTGAGCTGGATTTAGATACCTGGTTTTAACAACCTGGCCAAACTCAGCCAACCTTATTAACCTGTTTGCATTCATCACCTTATTTTATCCTCATGCTATGTGAACTGACATTGCCCATCTGGCCTTATTAACCTCCTTGCCCCACTCGCCCAGTCTTCATGACTTTGCCTAAAAATCCTGGCCTTACCAGACTGGCCATAACTTCCTGCCATTGTCCATGTTCTTACTCACCTGGTTGTAACTTGCTGGCCTTAATCTCCAGGCCCAGCCCCAGCCCCAGCCCCAGCTCCAGCCCCATCCCCAGCTTTACCCCAACTCCATGTCCCAGGCCCAGCCCCATCCCCAGCTTTACCCCAACTCCATGTCCCAGGCCCAGCCAGCCCCAGCCCCAGCCCCAGCCCCAGCCCCACCCCCCAGCCCCAGCCTCAGGCCCTAGCTTTACCCCAACTCCATGTCCCAGGCCCAGGCCCTTAATCCTACTGGGTGTTTTCCTGTTGATTTCACAGCCTGGGGTTACTGAAATAGTCTTTATTGAGCTGGATTTAGATACCTGGTTTTAACAACCTGGCCAAACTCAGCCACATTATTAACCTGATGGCATTCATCACCTTATTTTATCCTCATGGTATGATGAACTTGACATTATCCATCTGGCCTTGTTAACCTCCTTGCCCTACTTGCCCAGTCTTCATGACTTTGCCTAAAAATCCTGGACTTACCAGAGTGGCCATAACTTCCTGCCATTGTCCATGTTCTTACTCACCTGGTTGTAACTTGCTGGCCTTAATCTCCAGGCCCCAGCCCCAGCCCCAGTCCCATCCCATCCCCTTCTTTACCCAAAAGTCCATGTCCCAGCTCCAGCCCCAAACCTAGTTTACCCCCAACTCCATGGCCCAGGCACAGGCCAAGGCCCAGGTCCAGGCCCAGCCCCACACCCAGCTTTACCCCCAATTCCATGTCCCAGCCCCAGTCCCAGATTTACCCCCAACTCCATGGCTCAGGCCCAGTCCCAGGCCCAGCCCACCCCATCCCCAGCTTTACCCCAACTCCATGTCATAGCCCCAGCCCAGTTACCCCCCACCCATGTCCCAGACCCAGGCCAGGCCCAGGTCCAGGCCATGGCCCAACCCCATTCACAGCCCCAGCTTTACCTCCAACTCCATGTACCAGCCCCAGGCCCAGCCAGCTTTATCTCCAACTCCATCCCAGGCCCAGCCCCAGGCTGTAGCCCCAGCCCCAGCTCCAGCCCCAGCCCCAGCTCCAGCCCCAGCCCCAGGCCCAGGCCCAGCCCTAGCTTTATCCACAACTCCATGTCCCAGGCCCAGGCCCTTAATCCTACTGGGTGTTTTCTCTGTTGATTTCACAGCCTGGGGTTACTGAAATAGTCCTTTATTGAGCTGGATTTAGATACCTGGTTTTAACAACCTGGCCAAAATCAGACAACCTTATTAACCTGTTTGCATTCATCACCTTATTTTATCCTCATGCTATGTGAACTGACATTGCCCATCTGGCCTTATTAACCTCCTTGCCCCACTCGCCAATCTTCATGACTTTGCCTAAAAATCCTGGCCTCATCCAACTGCCACTGGCTTCCCATGGCATATTCTCATTCACCTGGTTGTAACTTGCTGGCCTCAATCTCCAGGCCCAGGCCCAGCCCCATCCCCAGCTTAACCCCAAACTCCATGTCCCAGCCCCAGCCCCAGCCCCAGCTTTACTCCCAACTCCATGTCCCAGCCCCAGGCTGTAGCCCCAGCCCCAGCTTTACCCCAACTCCATGTCCCAGCCCCAGCCCCAGCTTTACCCCCAACTCCATGTCCAGGCCCAGCCCCAGCCCCAGCCCCAGCTTTACCCACAACTCCATGTCCCAGGCCCAAACCCTTAATCCTACTGGGTGTTTTCCTGTTGATTTCACAGCCTGGTTACTGAAATAGTCCTTTATTGAGCTGGATTTAGAACCTGGTTTTAACAACCTGGCCAAACTCAGACAACCTTATTAACCTGTTTGCATTCATCACCTTATTTTATCCTCATGCTGTGAACTGACATTGCCCATCTGGCCTTATTAACCTCCTTGCCCTACTTGCCCAATCTTCATGACTTTGCCTAAAAATCCTGGCCTCATCCAACTTGCCATGGCTTCCTGCAATTGGCCACATATTCTCATTCACCTGGTTGTAACTTGCTGGCCTCAATCTCCAGGCCCAGGCCCAGCCCCAGCCCCAGCTTTACCTCAAATTTATGTCCCAGCCCCAGCCCCAGCCCTAGCTTTATGCTCAACTCCATGTCCCAGGCCCAGCCTCAGCTTTACCCCCAACTGCATGTCCCAGCGACAGTCCCTACCCCAGCCCCAGGCCCAGCCTCAGGCCCAGGACCAGGCCCAGCCCTAGCTTTACCCACAACTCCTTGTCCCAGGCCCAAACCCTTAATTCTACTGGGTGTTTTCTCTGTTGATTTCACAGCCTGGGTTACTGAAATGGTCCTTGATTGAGCTGGATTTAGTTAACCTGGTTTTAACAACCTGGCCAAACTCAGACAACCCTACTAACCTGTTTGCATTCATCACCTTATTTTATCCTCATGGTATGAGGAACTTGACATTATCCATCTGGCCTTATTAACCTCCTTGCCCTACTCACCCAGTCTTCATGATTTTGCCTAAAAATCCTGGCCTTACCGGACTGGCCATAACTTCCTGCCATTGTCCATGTTCTTACTCACCTGGTTGTAACTTACTGGCCTCAATATCCAGGCCCCATTCATAGCTTAACCCCAAACTCCATGTCCCAGGCCCAGCCCATCCCCAGCTTTACCCAACTCCATGTCCAGGCCCAGCCCCAGCCCCAGCTCCAGCCCCAGCCCCAGCCCCACCCCCAGCCCCAGCCCCAGCCCCAGGCCCAGCCCCAGCTTTACCTCCAACTCCATGTCCCAGGCCCAGGCCCTTAATCCTGCTGGGTGTTTTCCTGTTGATTTCACAGCCTGGGTTACTGAAATAGTCCTTTATTGAGCTGGATTTAGATACCTGGTTTTAACAACCTGGCCAAACTCAGCCACATTATTAACCTGTTTGCATTCATCACCTTATTTTATCCTCATGGTATGATGAACTTGACATTATCCATCTGGCCTTGTTAACCTCCTTGCCCTACTTGCCCAGTCTTCATGACTTTGCCTAAAAATCCTGGACTTACCAGAGTGGCCATAACTTCCTGCCATTGTCCAATTGTTCTTACTCACCTGATTGTAACTTGCTGGCCTTAATCTCCAGGCCCAGCCCCAGCCCCAGCCCATCCCCAGCCCCAGCTTTACCCCAGTCTCCATGTCCCAGCTCCAGCCCCAAACCTAGGTTTACCCCCAACTCCATGGCCCAGGCCCAGGCCAGGCCCAGCCCATCCCCAGCCCCAGCCTCAGCTTTACCCCCAATTCCATGTCCCAGCCCCAGTCCCAGATTTACTCCCAACTCCATGTCCAGGCCCAGTCCCAGGCCCAGCACCACCCCATCCCCAGCTTTACCCAACTCCATGTCATAGCCCCAGCCCTAGCTTTACCCAATTCCATGTCCCAGCCCCAGCCCCAGGCCCAGGCCCAGCCCCAGCCCCAACCCCAGCCCCAGCCCCAGCTTTACCCCCAACTCCATGTCCCAGCTCCAGCCCCAGCCCCAGCCCCAACCCCAGCCCCAGCCCCAGCCCCAGCTTTACCAACTCCATGTCCCAGGCCCAGGCCTTAATCCTACTGGGTGTTTTCCTGTTGATTTCACAGCCTGGGTTACTGAAATAGTCCTTTATTGAGCTGGATTTAGATACCTGGTTTTAACAACCTGGCCAAACTCAGCCAACCTTATTAACCTGTTTGCATTCATCACCTTTTATCCTCATGGTATGATGAACTTGACATTATCCATCTGGCCTTATTAACCTCCTTGCTACTCACCCAGTCTTCATGACTGCCTAAAATCCTGGCCTTACCGGACTGGCCATAACTTCCTGCCATTGTCCATGTTCTTACTCACCTGGTTGTAATGCTGGCTCAATCTCCAGGCCCAGCCCCATCCCCAGCTTTACCCCAATTCCATGTCCCAGCCCCAGCTTTACCCAACTCCATGGCCCAGGTCCAGGCCCAGCCCAGCCCCATCCCCAGCTTTACCCAACTCCATGTCCCATTCCCAGCCCCAGCCCTAGCTTTACCCCAATTCCATGTCCCAGGCCCAGCCCCAGGCCCAGGTCCAGGCCCAGCCCAAGCCCCAGCCCAGCTTTACCCCCAACTCCATGTACCAGCTCCAGCCCCAGCCCCAGCCCCATCCCCAGGCACAGGCCCAGCCCTAGCTTTATCCCCAACTCCTTGTCCCAGGCCCCGGCCCTTAATCCTACTGGGTGTTTTCCCTGTTGATTTCACAGTCTGGGGTTACTGAAATAGTCCTTTATTGAGCTGGATTTAGATACCTGGTTTTAACAACCTGGCCAAACTGAGCCAACCTTATTAACCTGTTTGCATTCATCACCTTATTTTATCCTCGTGTGATGAACTTGACATTATCCATCTGGCCTTATTAACCTCCTTGGCATACTTGCCCAGTCTTCATGATTTTGCCTAAAAATCCTGGCCTCACCGGACTGGCCATAACTTCCTGCCATTGTCCCTGTGTTCTTACTCACCTGGTTGTAACTGGCCAATCCAGGCCCAGGCCCAGCCCCAGCCCAGCCCCATCCCCAGCTTTACCCAACCCATGTCCCAGCCCCAGCCCCAGGTTTACCCTCAACTCCATGGCCCAGGTCCAGGCCCAGCCCCAGCTTACCCCAACTCCATGTCCCAGTCCCAGGCCAGGCCCAGGCCCAGCCCCAGCTTACCCCAACTCCATGTCCAGGCCCAGCCCCAGCCCAGCCCAGCCCCAGGCCCACCCAGCCCCAGCCCCAGCCCCATGTTTACTCCCAACTCCATGGCCCAGGTCCAGGCCCAGCCCAGCCCAGCTTTACCCCAGTCTCCATGTCCCAGCCCCAGGCCCAGGCCCAGCCCTGGCCCCAGCCCAAGTCTATGTCCCAGGCCAGGCCCAGGCCCAGCCCAAGCTCCCAAATTTATGTCCCAGCCCCAGCCCCATCCCCAGCCCCAGCTTACCCCCCAACTCCATGTCAGCCCACACTAAGCCCCAGCTTCACCCCCAACTCCATGTCCCAGGCTGAGGCCAGGCCCAGCCCCAGCCCCAGCTTTACCCCAACCCATGTCCCAGCCCCAGCCCCAGCCCCAGCCCCAGGCCCAGGCCCAGGCCCAGTCCCAGCTTTACCCCAACTCCATGTCCCATTCCCAGCCCCAGCTTCTCAACTCCATGTCCCAGTCCCAGGCCCAGGCCAGCCCCAGCCCCAGCCCCAGCTTTACCAACTCCATGTCCCAGTCCCAGGCCCAACCTCAGATTTATCCCCAACTCAACACAGGCCCAGGCCCAGTCCAGGGTCAGGCCCATCCCAGCCCCAGCTTTACCCCAACTCCATGTCCAGGCCCAGCCTTGTCCCAGCTCACCGCCAGCACATCCCAGTCCCAGACCCACACCCAGGCCCTGGCACAGCCCTAGTTTTACCCCCAATGGCCCAGCCCAGGCCCAGCCCAAGCTTTACCCCCAACTCCATGTACCAGGAGCAGACCCAGGCCCAGGCAGGCCCATGCCCAGCCCCAGCTTCACCCCGAACTCCATGTCCAAAACCCAGGCCAGCCCCAGCCCCAGCTTTATCCCCAACTCCATGTGCCAGGCCCATCTCCAACCCTAGCTTCACCCCAACTCCATGTCACAGTCCTAGGCTGAGGCCAAGGCTGAGGTCCTGCCCAGCCCCAGCTTTACCCCAACTCCATGGCCCAGCCCAGGCCCAGCCCCATCCCCAGCTTTACCCCAACTCCATGTCTGAGGCCCAGGCACTGCCCAAACATAGCTTTATCCCCAACTCCATGTGCCAGCCCCAGCCCCAGCCAAAAGGTCCATCCCTAGCTTTACCCAGAACTCCACATCCCAGACCCAGGCCCTTAATTCTACTGTGTATTTTCCCTGTTGATTTCACAACCTGGGGTTACTGAAATAGTCCTTATTGAGCTGGATTTAGTTACCTGGTTTTAACAACCTGGCCAAACTCAGCCAACCATACTAACCTGTTTGCATTCATCACCTTATTTTATCCGCATGGTGTGATGAACTTGACATTATCCATCTGGCCTTATTAACCTCCTTGCCCTACATGCCCAGTCTTCATGGCTTCCCCTAAAAATCTTGGCCTTACTGGACTGGCCATAACTTCCTGCCATTGTCCACATGTTTTTACTCAACTGGTTATAACTCACTGGCCTCAATCTCCGGGCCCAGGCCCAGCCCCATCCCCAGTTTTACCCCATCTCCCACATTGAAGCCCCAGCCCTGGGATTACTAGTGACTCCATGTCCCAGGCCCAGGGCCCGGCCCAACCCCAGACACAGCCCCAGCTTTACCCCCAACTACATGTCCCAGTCCCAGACCCAGGCCCTGCTCCTGCCCTAGATTTACCCCCAATTCCATGTCCCAGCCTCCCAGCCCCATCCATAGCCCCAGCTACTCTCAACTCCATGTCACAGGCCCATGCCCATTAACACTGCACCCTGAATGACCTGTCCCAGGCCCAGACCCAGGCCTGTGCCCTGGCTGAGCCCTAGATTTACCCCAACTCCATGTCCCAGGTCCAGGCCAAGGGACATCTCCAACCCTAGCTTTAACCCAACTCCACATCTGAGTCCTAGATTGAGGCCAAGGCTCAGGTCTTGCCTCTTCAACTTCCCCAACTCCATGGCCCAGGCCCAGGTCCAGCCCCAACCCATTAACCTCCTTGCCCTACATGCCCAGTCTTCATGACTGCCTAAAATCCTGGCCTTACTGGACTGGCCATAACTTCCTGCCATTGTCCACATGTTTTACTCAACTGGTTATAACTCACTGGCCTCAATCTCCAGGCCCAGCCCAGGCCCAGCCCCATCCCCAGCTTTACCCAACTCCATGTCCAGCCCCAGCCCCAGCCCTAGCTTTACCCCAACTCCATGGCCCAGGCCCAGTCCCAGACCCACACCCAGGCCCTGGCACAGCCCTAGTTTTACCCCCAACTCCATGTCCAGGCCCAGCCCAGGCCCAGGTCCAGGCCCAGCCCCAGCTTTACCCCAACTCCATGGCCCAGCCCCAGCCCCAGCCCCAGCTTTACCCAACCCATGGCCCAGCCCCAGCCCCAGCTTTATCTCCAACTCCTGTTCCAGGCCTAGGTCCAGTCCGGGCTTTACCCCCAGCTCCCTGTCCCAGGCCCAGGCAAAGGCCCATGCCCAGCCCCAGCTTCACTCCGAACTCCATGTCCAGAACCCAGGCCAAGGCCGAGGCCTTTTCCCCAGCCCCAGCTTTATCCCCAACTCCATGTGCCAGGCCCATCTCCAACCCTAGCTTCACCCCAACTCCATGTCACAGTCCTAGGCTGAGGCCAAGGCTGAGGTCCTGCCTCAGTCCTAGCTTTACCCCAACTCCATGGGCCAGGCCCAGGCCCAGCCCCAGCTTTACCTCAACTGCATGTCACAGGCCCATGCCCAGCCCCAGCTTTACCCCAACTCCATGTCCAGCCCCAGCTTTACCCCAACTCCATGTGCCAGGCCCATCTCCAACCCTAGCTTTAACCCAACTCCACATCCCAGACCCAGGCCCTTAATTCTACTGTGTATTTTCCCTGTTGATTTCACAACCTGGGGTTACTGAAATAGTCCTATATTGAGCTGGATTTAGTTAACCTGGTTTTAACAACCTGGCCAAAGTCAGCCAACTTTATTAAGGTTGCATTTATCACCATATTTTATCCTCATGGTATGATGAACTTGACATCCATCTGGCCTTATTAACCTCCTTGCCCTACATGCCCAGTCTTCATGGCTTCCCCTAAAAATCTTGGCCTTACTGGACTGGCCATAACTTCCTGCCATTGTCCACATGTTTTTACTCAACTGGTTATAACTCACTGGCCTCAATCTCCGGGCCCAGGCTCAGCCCCATCCCCAGTTTTACCCCATCTCCCACATTGAAGCCCCAGCCCTGGGATTACCCCCAACTCTATGTCCCAGGCCCAGGGCCCGGCCCAACCCCAGCCACAGCCCCAGCTTTACCCCCAACTACATGGCCCAGTCCCAGACCCAGGCCCTGCTCCTGCCCTAGATTTACCCCCAATTCCATGTCCCAGTACTCTCCCAGCCCCATCCCCAGCTTTACCCCAACCCATGGCCCAGCCCCAGCTTTACCCAACCCATGGCCCAGGCCCAGCCAGCCCCAGCCCCAGCCCCAGCCCAGCCAGCCCCAGCCCTAGCTTTACCCCAACTCCATGTCCCAGGCCCAGGCCCCAATACTGGGTGATTTCCTGTTGATTTCACAGCCTGGGGTTACTGAAATAGTCCTTATTGAGCTGGATTTAGTTACCTGGTTTTAACAACCTGGCCAAACTCAGCCAACCTTATTAACCTGTTTGCATTCATCACCTTATTTTATCCTCATGGTATGATGAACTTGACATCCATCTGGCCTTATTAACCTCCTTGCCCTACATGCCCAGTCTTCATGGCTTTGCCTAAAAATCCTGGCCTTACTGGACTGGCCATAACTTCCTGCCATTGTCCACATGTTTTACTCAACTGGTTATAACTCACTGGCCTCAATCTCAGGCCCAGGCCCAGCCCCATCCCCAGCTTTACCCCCAACTCCATGTCCCAGGCCCAGCCCCAGCCCTAGCTTTACCCCAACTCCATGTCCCAGGCCCAGGGCCCGGCCCAACCCCAGACACAGCCCCAGCTTTACCCCCAACTACATGGCCCAGTCCCAGACCCAGGCCCTGCTCCTGCCCTAGATTTACCCCCAATTCCATGTCCCAGTACTTCTCCCAGCCCCATCCATAGCCCCAGCTATACTCTCAACTCCATGTCACAGGCCCATGCCTATTAACAGCCATAGCTGCACCCTGAATGACCTGTCCCAGGCCCAGGCCCAGGCCCAGGCCCAGGCCCAGCCCCAGCTTTACCCCCAACTCCATGTCCCAGGTCCAGGCCAGCATCTCCAACCCTAGCTTTAACCCAACTCCACATCTTAGTCCCAGATTGAGGCCAGGCCCAGGCCCTGGCCCAGCTTTACCCCAACTCCATGTCCAGGCCCAGGCCCTGGCCCAGCTTTACCCCCAACTCCATGTCCAGCCCCAGCCCCAGGTTTACCCCCAACTCATGGCCCAGTCCCAGACCCAGGCCCAGCCCAGACTCTGCTCCAGCTAGCTTTACCCCCACCTCCAAGTCCCAACCCCAACCCCAGCCCCAGCCCCAGCCCCAGCTGAAAGGTCCAGCCCTGGCTTTACCCACAACTCCATGTCCTGGGCCCAAGTCCTTAATTCTGTGTATTTTCCCTGTGGATATCACAGTCTGGCTTTACTGAAATAGTCCTTTATTGAGCTGGATTTAGTTACCTGGTTTTAACAACCTGGCCAAACTCAGCCAACCTTATTAACCTGTTTGCATTCTTCACCTCATTTCATCTTCATGGTATGATGAACTTGACATTATCCATCTGACCTTATTAACCTCCTTGGCCTACTCGCCCAGTCTTCTTGACTTTGCCTAAAAATCCTGGCCTTACTGGACTGGCCATAACTTCCTGCCATTGTGCACATGTTCTTCCTCACCTGGTTGTAATTCACTGGCATCAATCTCCAGGCCCATCCCCATCCCCATTTCCAGCTTTACCCCAAACTCTATGTCCCAGCCTAAGCCCCAGCCCTAGGTTTACCCCCAACTCCATGTTCCAGGCCCAGGCCCTGGCCCAGCTTTACCCCCAACTCCATGTCCCAGGCCCAGCCCCAGCCCCAGGTTTACCCCCAACTCCATGTCCAGGCCCAGGCCCAGCCCCAGCTTTACCCCAACTCTGTCCAGGCCCAGCCCAGGCCCAGCCCCAGCCCCAGCCCCAGCTTTACCCCAACTCCATGTCCCAGGCCCAGGCCCAGGCCCAGCCCCAGCCCCAGCCCCAGCTTTACCCCCAACTCCATGGCCCAGCCCAGGCCCAGGCCCAGGCCCAGCCCCAGCCCCAGCTTTACCCCCAACTCCATGTCCAGGCCCAGGCCCTGGCCCAGCTTTACCCCCAACTCCATGGCCCAGCCCCAGCCCCAGCCAGCCCCCAGCCCAGATTTATCCCAAACTCCATGACCCAGCCCTAGATTTACCACAACTCCATGTCCCAGGCCCAGGCCCTTAATCCTACTTGGTGTTTTCCCTGTTGATTTCACAGCCTGGGGTTACAGAAATGGTTCTCTATTGAGCTAGATTTAGATAATCAGGTTTTAACAACCTGGCCAAACTCAAACTTACTAACCTGTTTGCATTCATCACTTTATTTTATCCTCATGATATGAACTTTACATTATCCATCTGGCCTTATGAACCTCCTTGCCCTACTCTCCCAGTCTTCATGACTTTGCCTAAAAATCCTGGCCTTACCAGACTGGCCATAAGTTCCTGCCATTGTCCATGTGTTCTTACCCACCTGGTTGTAACTCCCTGGCCTCAATCTCTGGGCCCAGCCCCAGCCCCAGCCCCAGCCCCCCTGCCCCCATCTTTACCCAAAACTTGATGTCCAGCCCCAGCCCCAGCTTTACCCCAAACTCATGTCCCAGGCCCAGGCCCAGGCCCAGCCCCAGCTTTACCCCAATTCCATGTCCAGCCCCAGCCCCAGGTTTACCCCCAACTCCATGGCCCAGGCCCAGGCCCAGGCCCAGACCCAGGCTCAGGCCCAGGCCCAGGCCCAGGCCCAGCCATACCGTTAACCAAACTCCTTGTCTCAGACTCAGTACCAGGCCTAGCCCCAGCTTTACCCCACATCCGTATCCCAGTCTCAGCCCCGTCCCCAGCCCCACCATTACCCACAACTCCATGGCCCAGGTTCAGGCCATGGCCCAGCCCAAGCCCTAGCTTTAGCCACAACTCCAAGTCCCAACCACAGGCCCAGGCCCAGGCCCAGCCCTAGCTTTAGCCCCAGTTCCATGTCCCAACCCCAGGCCCAACCCCAGCCCCAGCCCAGGCCCAGGCCCAGCCCAGGCCCAGCCCTAGCACCAGCTTTACCCCCAACTCCATGGCCAAGGCTCAGGCCCAGGCCCAGCCCCAGCCCCAGCTTTACCCCCGACTCCATGTCCCAGCCCCAGCCCCAGCCCCAGGCCAAGGCCAAACCTTAGCGTTACCCACAATTCCATGTTCCAGGCCCAGCCCCTTAATCCTACTGGGTGTTTTCTCTGTTGATTTCACAGCCTAGGCTTACAGAAATGGTCCTTTATTGAGCTGGATTTAGATACCTGGTTTTAACAACCTGGTCAAACTCAGCCAACCTTAAATTAAACTGTTTGCATTCATCACCTTATTTTATCCTCATGGTATGATGAACTTGACATTATCCATTTGGCCTTATTAACTTGCCCTACTCGCCCAGTCTTCATGACTTAGCCCAAAAATCCTGGCCTTACGGGACTGGCCATAACTTCCTGCCATTGTTCCCCTGTTCTTACTCAACTCTTTGTAACTTGCTGGCCTCAATCTCCAGGCCCAGGCCCAGCCCAGGCCCAGGCCCAGCCCCAGCCCCAGCTTTACCCCAACTCCATGTCCAAGCCCCAGCCCAATCCCTAGGATTACTCTTAACTCCATGTCCCAGGCCCAGTGCCAGCAATGGCCCCAGCCCCAGCCCCAGCCCCAGCCCCAGCCCCAGCCCCAGCCCCAGCCCCAGCTTTACCCCAACTCCATGTCCAGCCCCAGCCCCAGCCCCAGCCCCAGCCCCATCCCCATCTTTACCCAAAACTCCATGTCCCAGCTCCAACCCCAACCCTAGGTTTACCCCCAACTCCATGGCCCAGGCCCAGCCCCAGCTTTACCCCAATTCCATTTCCCAGCCCCAGCCCCAGCTAACTCCATGTCCAGCCCCAGCCCAGGCCCAGCCCAGGCCCAGGCCCAGCCCCAGCTTTACCCCAACTCCATGTCCCAGGCCCAGGCCCTTAATCCTACTGGTGTTTTCCTGTTGATTTCACAGCCTGGGGTTACTGAAATTGTCCTTTATTGAGGTGGATTTAGTTACCTGGTTTTAACAACCTGGCCAAACTCAGACAACCTTACTAACCTGTTAGCATTCATCACCTTATTTTATCCTCTTGGTATGATGAACCTGACATTACCCATCTGGCCTTATTAACCTCCCCCTACTCACCCAGTCTTCATGACCCAAAATGTTGGCCTCCACTGACTGGCCATAACTTCCTGCCATTGTCCATGTGTTTTTACTCACCTGGTTGTAACTCACTGCTGGGCCCAGGCCCAGCCCTAGCCCCATACCCATCCCCATCTTTACCCAAAACTCCATGTCCCAGCTCCAGCTCTAGGATTGCCACCAACTCCATGGCCCGGGCCCAAGCCCCAGCCCAGGCCCAGCCCCAGCTTTACCCCAACTCCATGTCCAGGCCCAGCCCAGGCCCAGCCCCAGCTTTACCCAACCATATCCCAGTCCCAGCCACAGCCACAGCTTTACCCCCAACTCCATGGCCCAGGTCCAGGCCCAGGCCCAGACCCAGCCTAGCTTTAGCCCCAACTCCATGTCCCAACCCCAGGCCCAGTTGCAGCCCCAGCCCCAGCCCCAGCTCCAGCCCCAGCCCCAGCTTTACCCCAACTCCATGTCCCAGGCCCAGGCCCAGCCCCAGCCCCAGCCCCAGCTTTACCCTCAACTCCATATCCTAGCCCCAGCCCAGCCATAGGCCCAGGCCCCAGGCACAGCTTTACCCACAACACTATGTCCCAGGCCCAGGCCCTTAAATCCTACTTGGCATTTTCACTGTTGATTTCACAGCCTGGGGTTACTCAAATAGTCCTTTATTGAGCTGGATTTAGACACCTGGTTTTCACAACCAGGACAAACTCAGACAACCTTATTAACCTGTTTGCATTCATCACCTTATTTTATCCTCATGATATGATGAACTTGACATTATCCATCTGGCCTTATTAACCTCCTTGCCCATCTTGCCCAGTCTTCATGACTTTGTCTAAAAGTCCTAGTGTTCTGGGACTGGCCATATCTTCCTGCCATTGTCCATGTGTTCTTACTCACCTGGTTGTAACTGACTGGCCTTAATCTCCAGGCCAGGCCCAGCCCCAGCCCCATCTTTACCCCAACTCCATGTCCCAGCCCCAGCCCCAGCCCCTAGGTTTACCCCCAACCCATGTCCCAGGCTCAGTCCCAGGCCCAGCCCATCCCCAGCCTAGCTTTACCCCAACTCCATGTCCCAGGCCCAGGCCCAGGCCCAGCCCAACCCTAGCTTTACCCCAACTCCATGGCCCAGCCCCAGCCCAGGCCCAGCCCCAGCCCCAGCCCCAGCCCCAGCTTTACCCAACTCCATGTCCCAGGCTCAGTCCCAGGCCCAGGCCCAGCCCCAGCCCAGCTTTACCCAACTCCATGTCCCAGGCCCAGGCCCAGCCCCAGCCCTAGCTTTACCCCAACTCCATGTCCTGGCCCAGGCCCAGGCCAGGCCCAGCCCAACCCCAGCTTTACCCCCAATTCCATGGCCCTGTCCCTGTCCCTGTCCCTGTCCCTGTCCCTGTCCCTGTCCCAGGCCCAGCCCAGGCCCAGGCCCAGGCTAGCTTTACCCCAACTCCATGTCCCAGCCCAGGCCAGGCCCAGCCCCAGCCCAGGCCCAGGCCCAGCTTTACCCCAACTCCATGTCCCAGGCTCAGTCCCAGGCCCAGCCCAGGCCCAGGCCCAGCCCCAGCCCCAGCCCCAGCTTTACCCCAACTCCATGTCCAGGCCCAGGCCCAGCCCCAGCTTTACCCACAACTCCATGTCCCAGTCCAGGCCCAGGCCAGCCCCAGCCCTAGCTTTACCCCAACTCCATGGTCCAGACCCAGGCCCAGCCCAGCTTTACCCAACTCCATGTCCCAGGCCCAGCTTTACCCAAACCCATGTCCCAGCCCAGCTTTACCCAAACCCATGTCCCAGGCCCAGGCCAAGGCCCAAGTCCTGCCCTAGTTCTTGCTTTACCCCAACTCCATGTCCCATGTCCCAGGCTCAGTCCCAGGCCCAGGCCCAGCCCAGGCCCAGCCCAACCCCAGCTTTACCCCAACTCCATGTCCAGCCCCAGTCCCAGTCCCAGCCCCAGCCCCAGCCCCAGCCCCAGCCCCAGCTTTACCCCAACTCCATGTCCCAGCCCCAGCCCCAGCTTTACCAACCCCATGTCCCAGCCCCAGCCCCAGCCCCAGCCCAGTCCCAGCCCCAGCCCAGGCCCAGCTTTACCCCAACTCCATGTCCAGGCCCAGGCCCTTAATCCTACTGGTGTTTTCCTGTTGATTTCACAGCCTGGGGTTACTGAAATAGTCCTTTATTGAGCTGGATTTAGATACCTGGTTTTAACAACCTGGCCAAACTAAGACATCCTTATTAACCTGTTTGCATTCATCACCTTTATTTTATCCTCATGGTATGATGAACCTGACATTACCCATCTTATTAACAACCTTGCCCTACTTGCCCCATCTTCATGACTTCGCCTAAAAATCCTGGCCTTAACCAGACTGGCCATAACTTCCTGCCACTGTCCACATGTTCTCACACACCTGGTTGTAATCCACTGGCCTCAATCTCCAGGCCCAGGCCCAGGCCCAGCCCAGGCCTAGCCCCATCCCCATCCTCAGCTGTACCCCAAACTCCATGTCCCAGCCCAAGCCCCAGGCCTAGGTTTACCCCTAACTCCATGTCCCAGGCCTAGTCCCAGGCCCAGCTTTACCCCCAAGTCCATGTCCCAGTCCAGGCCCAGGCCAGGCCCAGCCCAGGCCCAGGCCCAGCCCAACCCTAGCTTTACCCCAACTCCATGGCCCAGGCCCAGGCCAGCCCCAGCCCAGGCCAGCCCCAGCCCCAGCTTTACCCCAACTCCATGTCCCAGGCCCAGCCCAGGCCCAGGTCCAGGCCCAGGCCAGCCCCAGCCCCAGCTTTACCCCAACTCCATGGCCCAGCCCCAGCCCCAGCCCCAGCTTTACCAACTCCATGTCCAGGCCCAGGCCACCCCAGGCCCAGCCTAACCCAAGATTTATCCCAAACTCCATGTCCCAGGCCCAGCCCAGGCCCAGCCCCAGCCCTAGCTTTACCCAACTCCATGTCCAGCCAGGCCCAGCCCAACCCCAGGTTTACCCCCCAACTCCATGGCCCTGGCCCAGCCCCAGCTTTACCCCCAACCCCATATCCCAGCCCCAGCCCCAGCCCCAGCCCCAGCCCCAGCCCCAGCTTTACCCCAACTCCATGTCCCAGCCCCAGCCCCAGTCCCAGCCCCAGCCCCAGCCCCAGCCCCAGCCCCAGCCCCAGCCCCAGCTTTCCCACAACTCCATGTCCCAGGCCCTTAATCCTACTGGGTGTTTCTCTGTTGATTTCACAGCCTGGGGTTACTGAAATAGTCCTTTATTGAGCTGGATTAAGTTACCTGGTTTTAACAACCTGGCCAAACTCAGCCAACCTTATTAACCTGTTTGCATTCATCACCTTACTTTATCCTCATGGTTGTGACGAACTTGATATTATCCATCTGGCCTTATTAACCTGCTTGCCCCACTGCCCAGTCTTCATGACTTTGCCTAAAATCCTGGCCCGGACTGGCCATAACTTCCTGCCATTGTCCACGTGTTCCTAATCACCTGGTTGTAACTCGCTGGCCTCAATCTCCAGGCCCAGGCCCAGGCCCAGGACCAGGACCAGGCCGAGCTTTGACCCCAACTCCATGTCCCAGGCCCAGGCCCTTAATCCTACTGAGTGATTTCCCTGTTGATTTCATAACCTGGGGTTACTCAAATAGTCCTTTTATGGAGCTGGGTTTAGTTACCTGGTTTTAACAACCTGGCCGAACTCCGCCAACCTTATTAACCTGTTTGCATTCATCACCTTATTTTATCGCCATGGTATGATGAACTTGACATTATCCATCTGGCCTTATTAACCTCCTTAGCCTACTCGCCCAGTCTTCATGACTTTGCCTAAGAATCCTAGCCTTACTGGATTGGCCATAACTTCCTGCCATTGTGCACATGTTCTTACACACCTGGTTGTAATTCACTGGCGTCAATCTCCAAGCCCATCCCCATCCCCATCCCCAGCTTTACCCCAAACTCCCATGTCCCAGCCCAAGCCCCAGCCCTAGGTTTACCCCCAACTCCATGCTCCAGGCCCAGTCTCAGGCCAAGCCCCAGCCCTAGATTTACCCCCAACTCCATGTTCCAGGCCCAGGCCCTGGCCCAGCTTTACCCCCAACTCCATGTCCCAGGCCAAGGCTCAGGCCATGCCTCAGCCCTATTGTATCCATGGTCCAGACCCAGGCCCAGCCCCAGCTTTACCCCCAACTCCATGTCCCAGGCCCAGTCTCAGGCCAAGCCCCAGCCCCAGCCCCAGCTTTACCCCAACTCCATGGCCCTGGCCCAGGCCCAGGCCAGGCCCAAGTCCTGCCCTAGTTCTTGCTTACCAACTCCATGTCCCAGGCCCAGCCCCAGTCCAGGCCCAGGCCAGGCCCAGGCCAAGCCCAACCCCAGCTTTACCAACTCCATGTCCTGTCCCAGGCCCATGGCCCAGCCCCAGCCCTAGCTTTACCCCCAACTCCATGGCCCAGCCCCAGCCCCAGCTTTACCCCAACTCCATGTCCCAGCCCCAGCCCCAGCCCCAGCCCCAGTCCCAGCCCCAGCCCCAGCCCCAGCCCTAGCTTTACCCCAACTCCATGTCCCAGGCCCAGGCCCTTAATCCTACTGGTGTTTTCCTGTTGATTTCACAGCCTGGGGTTACTGAAATAGTCCTTTATTGAGCTGGATTTAGATACCTGGTTTTAACAACCTGGCCAAACTCAGCCAACCTTATTAACCTGTTTGCATTCATCACCTTATTTTATCCTCATGGTATGATGAACTTGACATTATCCATCTGGCCTTATTAACCTGCTTGCCCAGCCCCAGTCCAGGCCCAGGCCCAGCTTTACCCCAACTCCATGGCCCTGGCCCAGCCCCAGCTTTACTCCAACTCCATGTCCAGGCCCAGGCCCTGGCCCAGCTTTACCCCAACTCCATGGCCCTGGCCCAGGCCCAGCCCCATCCCCATCCCCATCCCCAGCTTTACCCCAACTCCATGTCCCAGCCAGCCCCAGCCCTAGCTTTACCCCAACTCCATGTCCAGGCCCAGGCCCAGGCCCAGGCCCAGCCCCAGCCCCAGCCCTAGATTTACCCCAATTCCATGTCCCAGCCCCAGCCCCAGCTTTACCCCCAACTCCATGTCCCAGGCCCAGGCTCAGCCATGCCTCAGCCCCAGCTTATCCCCAACCCCATGTCCCAGCCCCAGCCCCAGCTTTCCTGACTCCATGCCCAGCCCAGGCCCAGGCCCAGCCCCAGCCCAAGATTTACCCCAACTCCATGTCCTGTCCCAGGCCCAGGTCAAGGCCCCAGCCCCAGCCCCAGCCCTAGCTTTACCCCCAACTCCATGTCCCAGTCCCAGTCCCAGTCCCAGGCCCAGGCCCAACCCCAGCTTTACCCCATCTCCATGGCCTGGCCCTGGCCCAGGCCCATGCCCAGGACCAGCCCCAGCCCCAGCTCCAGCTTTACCATCAACTCCATGGCCAAGTCTCAGGCCCAGGCCCAGCCCCAGCCCCATCTCCAGCTTTACCCCAACTCCATGTCCCAGCCCCAGCCCCAGGTTTCTCCCCACTCCATGTCCCAGCCCCAGCCCCAGCCCAACACCCCAAACTCTATATCCCAGGCCCAGGCCAAAGCGAGGCCCTGCACCAGTCCTAGTTTTTCCCCAACTCCATGTCTGAGCCCCAGCCCCAGCTTAACCCCAACTCCATGGCCCAGACCGGGCCCAGGCCCAGGCCCAGGCCCAGGCCCAGGCCCACCCCTAGTTTGACCCAAACTGCATGTCTCAGGCTCAGGCCCAGCCCCAGCCCCAGGCCTAGGCCAGTCCCAGTCCCAGCATTACCCCCAACTCCATGTCCCAGTCCCAGCCCCAGCCCAAGGCCCAACCCCAGCCCCAGGCCCAGCCCTAGCTTTACCCACAACCCCATATTCCAGTCTCAGGCCATTAATCCTACTTGGTGTTTTCCCTGTTGATTTCACATCCTTGGGTTACTCAAAGAGTCCTTTATTGAGCTGGATATAGTTAACATGGTTTTAACAACCTGACCAAACTCAGTCAACGTTATTAACCTGTTTGTATTCATCACCTTATTTTATCCTCTTGGTATGAACTGACATTATCCATCTGGCCTTATTAACCTCCTTGCCCTACTCACCCAGTCTTCATGACTTTGCCTAAAATCCTGGCCTTACCGGACTGGCCATAACTTCCTGCCATTGTCCACGTGTTCCTAATCACCTGGTTGTAACTCACTGGCCTCAATCTCCAGGCCCAGGCCCAGGCCCAGGACCAGGACCAGGCCGAGCTTTGACCCCAACTCCATGTCCCAGGCCCAGGCCCTTAATCCTACTGAGTGATTTCCTGTTGATTTCATAACCTGGGGTTACTCAAATAGTCCTTTATGAGCTGGGTTTAGTTACCTGGTTTTAACAACCTGGCCAACTCCGCCAACCTTATTAACCTGTTTGCATTCATCACCTTATTTTATCGCCATGGTATGATGAACTTGACATTATCCATCTGGCCTTATTAACCTCCTTAGCCTACTCGCCCAGTCTTCATGACTTTGCCTAAGAATCCTAGCCTTACTGGATTGGCCATAACTTCCTGCCATTGTGCATGTTCTTACACACCTGGTTGTAATTCACTGGCGTCAATCTCCAAGCCCATCCCCATCCCCAGCCCCAGCCCCAGCCCTAGCTTTACCCCAACTCCATGTCCAGGCCCAGGCCTTAATCCTACTGGGTGTTTTCCTGTTGATTTCACAGCCTGGGGTTACTGAAATAGTCCTATTGAGCTGGATTTAGATACCTGGTTTTAACAACCTGGTCAAACTCAGCCAACCTTATTAACCTGTTTGCATTCATCACCTTATTTTATCCTCATGGTATGAACTTGACATTATCCATCTGGCCTTATTAACCTGCTTGCCCCACTGCCCAGTCTTCATGACTTTGCCTAAAATCCTGGCCTTACCGGACTGGCCATAACTTCCTGCCATTGTCCACGTGTTCCTAATCACCTGGTTGTAACTCACTGGCCTCAATCTCCAGGCCCAGCCCCAGCCCCAGCCCCATCCCCAGCTTTACCCCAACTCCATGTCCCAGCTCCAGCCCCAACCCCAGACCCAGCCCTAGCTTTACCCACAACTCCATGTCCCAGACCCAGGCCCTTAATCCTACTTGGTGTTTTCCTGTTGATTTCACAGCCTGGGGTTACAGAAATGGTTCTCTATTGAGCTAGATTTAGATACCTGGTTTTAACAACCTGGCCAAACTCAGACAACCTTATTAACCTGTTTGCATTCATCACCTTATTTTATCCTCATGGTATGAACTTGACATTATCCATCTGGCCTTATTAACCTCCTTGCCCTACTCCCAGTCTTCATGACTTTGCCTAAAATCCTGGCCTCCAGGACTGGCCATAACTTCCTGCCATTGTCCATGTGTTCTTACTCACCTGGATGTAACTGGCTGGCCTCAATCTCCAGGCCCAGCCCAGGCCCAGCCAACCTCATCCCCAGCTTTACCAAACTCCATGTCCCAGCCCCAGCCCCAGCCCTAGGTTTACCCCAACTCCATGGCCCAGGCCAGTCCCACCCAGCCCCAGCCCCAGCTTACCCCAACTCCATGTCCCAGGCCCAGGCCCAGGCCCCCAACCCTAGCTTTACCCCAACTCCCCAGGCCCAGCCCCAGCCAGCCCCAGCCCCATCCCAGCTTTACCCCAACTCCATGTCCCAGCTCCAGCCCCAGCCCCAGCCCAGGCCCAGGCCCAGCCCCAGCCCCAGCTCCAGCTTTACCCCAACTCCATGTCCCAGGCCCTTAATCCTACTGGTGTTTTCCTGTTGATTTCACAGCCTGGGGTTACTGAAATAGTCCTTATTGAGCTGGATTTAGATACCTGGTTTTAACAACCTGGCCAAACTCAGCCAACCTTATTAACCTGTTTGCATTCATCACCTTATTTTATCCTCATGGTATGAACTTGACATTATCCATCTGCCTTATCAACCTCCTTGCCCTACTCACCCAGTCTTCATGACTTTGCCTAAAATCCTGGCCTTACAGACTGGCCATAACTTCCTGCCATTGTCCACCTGTTCTTACTCACCTGGTTGTAACTCACTGGCCTCAATCTCCAGGCCCAGGCCCAGGCCCAGCCCCAGCCCTAGCCCTAGCCCCAGCCCCAGCCCCATCCATAGCTTATCCCCAAACTCCATGTTCAAGCCCCAGCCCCAGCCCCAGCCCCAGCCCCAGCCCCAGCCCCAGTCCCAGGCCCAGCCCCAGCCCCAGCCCCAGCTTACCCCAACTCCATGTCCAGCCCCAGCCCCAGCCCCAGCCCCAGTCCCAGGCCCAGCCCCAGCCCCAGCCCCAGCCCTAGGTTTACCCCAACTCCATGTCCCAGGCCCAGGCCCTTAATCCTACTGGTGTTTTCCTGTTGATTTCACAGCCTGGTTACTGAAATAGTCCTTTATGGAGCTGGATTTAGTTACCTGGTTTTAACAACCTGGCCAAAGTCAGCCAACCTCATTAACCTGTTTGCCTTCATCAACTTATTTTATCCTGATGGTATGATGAACTTGACATCCATCGGCCCTTATCAACCTCCTTGCCCTACTCTCCCAGTCCCCACTTTGCCTAAAATCCTGGCCTTACTAGACTGGCCATAACTTCCTGCCATTGTCCACATGTTCTTAATCACCTGGTTGTAACTTGTTGACTCAATCCCCAGGCCCAGGCCCAGCCCCAGCCCCAGCTTTACCCCAACTCATGTCCCAGCTCCAGCCCCAGCTTACCCCCAACTCCATTTTGCAACCCCAGCCCCAGCCCCAGCCCCAGCCCCAGCCCCAGCCCAGTCCCAGGCCCAAACCTAGCCACAGCCCCAGCTTTACCCCCAACTCCATGTCCTGGCCCAAGCCCCAGGCCCAGGCCCAGGCCCAGCCATAGCATTAACCAAACTCCTTGTCTCAGACTCAGTACCAGGCCTAGCCCCAGCTTTACCCCACATCCATATCCCAGTCTCAGCCCCATCCCCAGCCCCAGCCCCAGCATTACCCACAACTCCATGGCCCAGGTTCAGGCTATGGCCCAGCCCAAGCCCTAGCTTTAGCCACAACTCCAAGTCCCAACTGCAGGCCCAGGCCCAGCCCCAGCCCCAGCCCTAGCTTTAGCCCCAGTTCCATGTCCCAACCCCAGGCCCAAACCCAGCCCCAGCCCAGGGCACTGGCATATGCTCAGGACCACATCTAGGTTTACCCAAACTCCATGTCTCAGGCTCAGGCTGAGGCCTAGACACAGCTCCAGCTTAACCCCAGCCTTACCCCCAACTCCATGTCCCAGCCCCAGCCCCAGCCCCAGCCCCGGCCCTAGACCAAGGTCCAGCCCTAGGCCAAGGCCCAACCATAGCTTTACCCACAATTCCATGTCCCAGGCCCAGGCCAGCCCCAGCCCCAGCTTTACCCCAACTCCATGTCCAGGCCCAGCCCCAGCCCCAGCCCTAGCTTTACCCCAACTCCATGTCCCAGCCCCAGTCCCAGGCCCAGCCCTAGCTTTACCCACAACTCCATGTCCCAGCCCCAGCCCCAGCCCAGGCCCAGCCCCAGCCCAACCTAGCTTTACCCCAACTCCATGTCCCAGCCCCAGCCCCAGCCCCAGCCCCAGCCCCAGCTTACCCCAACCCATGTCCCAGCCCCAGCCTCAGCCCCAGCCCCAGCCCCAGGCCCAGGCCCAGCCCTAGCTTTACCCCAACTCCATGTCCCAGGCCCAGGCCTTAATCCTACTGGTGTTTTCTCCATTGATTTCACAGCCTGGGGTTACTGAAATGGTCTTTACTGAGCTGGATTTAGATACCTGGTTTTAACAACCTGGCCAAAATCAGACAACCTTATTAACCTGTTTGCATTCATCACCTTATTTTATCCTCATGCTATGAAACTGACATTGCCCATCTGGCCTTATTAACCTCCTTGCCCTACTCCCAGTCTTCATGACTTTGCCTAAAATCCTGGCCTCATCCAACTGGCCATGGCTTCCTGCATCCACATATTCTCATTCACCTGGTTGTAACTTGCTGGCCTCAATCTCCAGGCCCAGGCCCAGCCCCATCCCCAGCTTTACCAACTCCATGTCCCAGCCCCAGCCCCAGCCCCAGGTTTTACTCAACTCCATGTCCCAGGCCCAGCCCCAGCTTTACCCCAACTCCATGTCCCAGCCCCAGTCCCACCCCAGCCCCAGGCCCAGCCTCAGGCCCAGGACCAGGCCCAGCCCTAGCTTTACCCACAACTCCTTGTCCCAGGCCCAAACCCTTAATTCTACTGGGTGTTTTCTCTGTTGATTTCACTGCCTGGGGTTACTGAAATGGTCCTTGATTGAGCTGGATTTAGTTAACCTGGTTTTAACAACCTGGCCAAACTCAGACAACCCTACTAACCTGTTTGCATTCATCACCTTACTTTATCCTCATGGTATGAGGAACTTGACATTATCCATCTGGAATTATTAACCTCCTTGCCCTACTCACCCAGTCTTTATGAATTTGCCTAAAAATCTGGCCTTACAGGACTGGCCCTAACTTCCTGCCATTGTCCACGTTCTCTTACTCACCTGGTTGTAACTTACTGGCCTCAATATCCAGGCCCCATTCATAGCTTAACCCCAAACTCCATGTCCCAGGCCCAGCCCAATCCCTAAGTTTACCCTGAGCTCCATGTACCAGGCCCAGCACCAGCCCCAGAAAAGCTGTAGCCCCAGCCCCAGCCCCACCCCCAGCCCCAGCCTCAGGCCCCGGTTGAGCTTTACTCCCAACTCCATGTCCCAGGCCCAGGCCCTTAATCCAGCTGGGTGTTTTCCCTGTTGATTTCACAGCCTGGGGTTACTGAAACGTAGTACTTTATTGAGCTGGATTTAGATACCTGGTTTTTAACAGCCTTGCCAAACTCAGCCGACATTATTATCCTGATGGCATTCATCACCTTATTTTATCCTCATGGTATGACGAACTTGACATTATCCATCTGGCCTTGTTAACCTCCTTGCCCTACTTGCCCAGTCTTCATGACTTTGCCTAAAATCTGGCCTTACAGGACTGGCCCTAACTTCCTGCCATTGTCCAATTGTTCTTACTCACCTGATTGTAACTTGCTGGCCTTAATCTCCAGGTGGCGGCCCAGCCCCAGTCCCAGTCCCATCCTCATCCCCTTCTTTACCCAAAAGTCCATGTCCCAGCTCCAGCCCCAAACCTAGGTTTACCCCCAACTCCATGGCCCAGGCACAGGCCAAGGCCCAGGTCCAGGCCCAGCCCCACACCCAGCTTTACCCCCAATTCCATGTCCCAGCCCCAGTCCCAGATTTACCCCCAACTCCATGGCTCAGGCCTAGTCCCAGGCCCAGCACCACCCCATCCCCAGCTTTACCCCAACTCCATGTCATAGCCCCAGCCCCAGCTTACCCCCAACCCATGTCCCAGACCCAGGCCAGGCCCAGGCCCAGGCCAGGCCCAACCCCATTCACAGCCCCAGCTTTACCTCCAACTCCATGTACCAGCCCCAGGCCCAGCCCTACTTTTATCTCCAACTCCTTATCCCAGGTCCAGATCCTTAACCCTACTGGGTGTTTTCCCTGTTGATTTCACAGTCTGGTGTTACTGAAATAGTTCTTTACTGAGCTGGATTTAGATACCTTGTTTTAACAACCTGGCCAAACTGAGCCAACCTTATTAACCTGTTTGCATTCATCACCTTATTTTATCCTCGTGTGATGAACTTGACATTATCCATCTGGCCTTATTAACCTCCTTGGCCTACTTGCGCAGTCTTCATGATTTTGCCTAAAAATCCTGGCCTTACCGGACTGGCCATAACTTCCTGCCATTGTCCAAGTGTTCTTACTCACCTGGTTGTAACTCGCTGGCCGCAATCTTGGGGCCCAGGCCCAGGCCCAGCCCCAGCCCCGGACCTAACCCTAGGTTTACCCCCAACTCCATGTCCCAGCCCCAGCCCTAGGTTTACCCCCAACTCTATGGTCCAGGTGCAGGACCATCCCCAGCCCTAGCTTCACCCCCAACTCCATGTCCTAGTCCCAGGCTCTGGCCTAGGACAAGGCCAAACCTGAGCCCCAGCTTCACCCTCAACTCCATGGCCCATGCCGAGACCCAGGCCCACCCAGCCCCAGCCCCAGCCCCATGTTTACTCCCAACTGCATGACCCAGGTTCAGGACCAGCCCCAGCCCTAGCTTTACCCCAGTCTCCATGTCCCAGCCCCAGGCCCAGGCCCCAGCCCTGGCCCCAGCTTTAACACCAAGTCTATGTCCCAGGCCAGGCCCAGGCCCAGCCCAAGCTTTACCTACAAATTTATGTCCCAGCCCCAAGCCCATCCCCAGCCCCAGCTTACCCCCAACTCCATGTCTGAAGCCCACACTAAGCCCCAGCTTCACCCCCAACTCCATGTCCTAGTCCCAGGCTCTGGCCAGGACAGCCAAACCTGAGCCCCAGCTTCACCTCAACTCCATGGCCCAGGCCCAGGCCCACCCAGCCCCAGCCCCAGCCCCATGTTTACTCCCAACTGCATGACCCAGGTTCAGGACCAGCCCCAGCCCTAGCTTTACCCCAGTCTCCATGTCCCAGCCCCAGGCCCAGGCCCCAGCCCTGGCCCCAGCTTTAACACCAAGTCTATGTCCCAGGCCAGGCCCAGGCCCAGCCCCAGCTTTACCCAAATTTATGTCCCAGCCCCAGCCCATCCCCAGCCCCAGCTTACCCCCAACTCCATGTCTGAAGCCCACACTAAGCCCCAGCTTCACCCCCAACTCCATGTCCTGAGCCAAGGCTGAGGCCAAGGTCCACCCCCAGCCTCAGCTTTACCCCCAACTCTATATCCCAGGCTGAGGCCCAGGTCCAAGACCAGCCTCAGACTGAGGCCCAGGCCAAGCCCCAGCTTTAATCTCAATTCCATGTCCCAGGCCCAGCCCCAGCTCTAGCTTTACCTTAAATCCCATGGCCCAGGCCCAGGCCCACCCCACCCCAGTCACAGCTTTACCCCCAACTCCATGTTTCAGGCCCAGCCCAAGCCCCAGCCCCAGCTCTAGCCATAGCTTTAACTCCATGTCCAAGGCCCAGTCCCAGACCCAGCCCTAGCTTTACGCCCAACTCCATATTCCAGGCCATGGCAATGGCCCAGGCCCAGCTTTACCCCCAACTCAATGTTCTAGGCCCAGGCCCAGGCCCAGGCCCTGCCCCTGCCCCTGCCCCAAACCTAGCTTTATCCCCAACTCCATGTCCCAGCCCCAACATTACACCCAAGTTCTTTTCCAGGCTAAGGTCAAGGCCAAGGCACAGCCCTAGCCCCAGCTTTACCCCCAAATCAATGTCCCAGGCCCAGGCTCAGCCCCCAAATCCATGTCTGAGGCCCAGGCCCAGGCCCAGGCCCAGCCCCAGCTTTACCAACCCATGTCCCAGGCCAGCCCCAGCTTTACCCCAACTCCATGGCCCAGGCCCAGCCCCAGCCCCAGCCCCAGCTTACCCCCAACTCCATGTCCCAGCCCCAGCCCCAGTCCCAGATTTACCCCCAACTCCATGGCCCAGGCCCAGGCCTTAATCCTACTGTGTATTTTCCTGTTGATATCACATCCTGGGGTTACTGAAATAGTCCTTTATTGAGCTGGATTTAGATACCTGGTTTTAACAACCTGGCCAAACTCAGACAACCCAACCTGTTTGCATTCATTACCTTTTATCCTCATAGTATGATGAACTTGATATTACCATCTGGCCTTATTAACCTCCTTGCCCTACTCACCCAGTCTTCATGACTGCCTAAAAATCCTGGCCTTACCGGACTGGCCATAACTTCCTGCCATTGTCCATGTGCTCACACTGGCTGTAATTCCCAGCCTCAATCTCCAGGCCCAGCCCCATCCCCAGCTTTACCCCAACCATGTCCCAGCCCCAGCCCTAGGTTTACCCCAACTCCATGGCCCAGGTCCAGGCCCAGCACCTGCCCTAGCTTTATCCCCAACTCCATGTCCCAGCCCCAGCTTTACCCCAACTCCATGTCCCAGGCTGAGGCCCAGGCCCAGCCCCAGCCCCAGCTTTACCCCAAATCAATGTCCCAGGCCCAGGCTCAGCCCCCAACCATGTCTGAGGCCCAGGCCCAGGCCCAGGCCCAGCCCCAGCTTTACCCAACCCATGTCCCAGGCTAGGCCAGGCCCAATTCCATGGCCCAGACCCAGGCCCAGCCCCAGCTTCACCCCCAACTCCATGTCCCAGCCCCAACCCCAGCCCCAGCTTACCCCCAACTCCATGGCCCAGGCCCAGGCCTTAATTATACTGTGTATTTTCCCTGTTGATATCACATCCTGGGGTTACTGAAATAGTCCTTTATTGAGCTGGATTTAGTTAACCTGGTTTTAACAACCTGGCCAAACTCAGACAACCTTATCAACCTGTTTGCATTCATTACCTTCTTTTATCCTCATAGTATGATGAACTTGATATTATCTATCTGGCCTTATTAACCTCATTGCCCTACTCACCCAGTCTTCATGACTGCCTAAAAATCCTGGCCTTACCGGACTGGCCATAATTTCCTGCCATTGTCCATGTGCTCCTACATATCTGGCTGTAATTCGCTAGCCTCAATCTCCAGGCCCAGCCCCATCCCCAGCTTTACCCCAAACTATGTCCCAGCCCCAGCCCTAGGTTTACCCCTAACTCCATGGCCCAGGTCCAGGCCCAGCACCTGCCCTAGCTTTATCCCCAACTCCCATGTCCCATTCCCAGCCCTAGCTTTGCCCCCAGCTCCATGTCTCAGTCTCAGGCCCAGGCCCAGACCAAGGCCAAAGCCAAGCCTGAGACCCAGCTTTACCCCCAACTCCATGTCCCAGTCCCAGGCCCAGCCAAGCCCCAGCTTTACCCCAACTCCATGTCCAGGCCCAGGCCCAGGTCCAGGCCCAGCCCCATCCCCAGCCCTAACTTCATCCCCAACTCTATGTCTGAGGCCCAGACCAAGCCCTATCCACAGCCCCAGCTTTACCCTCAACTGCATGTCACAGGCCCAAGCATATCCCCAGCCCGAGCTGCACCCCCAACTCCATGTCCCAGCCCAGGCCCAGGCCCAGGCCCAGCCCCAGCCCTAGCTTTACCCCAGTCTCCATGTCCCAGCCCAGGCCCAGGCCCAGGTCCAGGCCCAGCCCCAGCCCCAGCCCTAGGTTTACCCCCAACTCCATGGCCCAGCCCCAGCCCCAGCTTTACCCCCAACTCCATGGCCCAGCCCCAGCCCCAGCTTTACCCCCAACTCATGTCCCAGGCCCAGGCCAGCCCCAGCTTTACCCCAACTCCATGTCCCAGGCCCAGGCCAGGCCCAGGCCCAGCCCCAGCTTTACCCCAACTCCATGTCCCAGACCCAGGCCCAGCCCCAGCCCCAGCTTTATCCCCAACTCCATGGCCCAGGCCCATCCCCAGCCCTAGCTTCACCCCCAACTCCATGTCACAGTCCAGGCTGAGGCCCAGGCCCAGGCCAGCCCCAGCCCCAGCTTTACCCCAACTCCATGGCCCAGCCCCAGCCCCAGCTTTACCCCAACTCCATGTCCCAGCCCCAGCTTTACCCCAACTCCATGTCTGAGGCCCAGGCCCAGCCCCAGCCCTAGCTTTACCCCAACTCCATGTCCAGCCCCAGCCCCAGCCCCAGCCCCAGCCCTAGCTTTACCCCAACTCCATGTCCCAGGCCCAGGCCTTAATCCTACTGTGTATTTTCCTGTTGATTTCACAACCTGGGGTTACTGAAATAGTCCTTATTGAGCTGGATTTAGTTAACCTGGTTTTAACAACCTGGCCAAAGTCAGCCAACCTTATTAACCTGTTTGCATTCATCACCTTATTTTATCCTCATGGTATGATGAACTTGACATCCATCTGGCCTTATTAACCTCCTTGCCCTACATGCCCAGTCTTCATGACTTTGCCTAAAATCCTGGCCTTACTGGACTGGCCATAACTTCCTGCCATTGTCCACATGTTTTACTCAACTGGATAACTCACTGGCCTCAATCTCCAGGCCCAGGCTCAGCCCCATCCCCAGCTTTACCCAACCCATGTCCCAGCCCCAGCCCCAGCTTTATCCCCAACTCCATGTCCCAGGCCCAGGCTGCCCAACCCCAGCCCCAGCCCCAGCTTTACCCCAACTCCATGTCCAAGGCCCAGTCCCAGACCCAGCCCTAGCTTTACCCCAACTCCATGTCCCAGGCCCAGGCAGGCCCATGCCCAGCCCCAGCTTACCCCAACTCCATGTCCCAGGCCCAGGCCCAGGCCCAGGCCCAGGCCCTGCCCTGCCCCAAACCTAGCTTTATCCCCAACTCCATGTCCCAGCCCCAGCTTTACCCCAACTCCATGGCCCAGGTCCAGGCCCAGGCCCAGCCCTAGCCCCAGCTTTACCCCCAAATCAATGTCCCAGGCCCAGGCTCAGCCCCCAAATCCATGTCTGAGGCCCAGGCCCAGGCCCAGGCCCAGCCCCAGCTTTACCCAACTCCATGTCCCAGGCTGAGGCCAATGGCCCAATTCCATGGCCCAGACCCAGGCCAAGGCGAAACCCTAGCTTTACCCCCAACTCCATGTCCCAGCCCCAACCCCAGCCCCAGATCTAGCCCTTGCTTTATTGCCAACTCCATAACCCAGGTTCTGGTCTTAATCCTATTTTCCTGTTGATATCACATCCTGGGGTTACTGAAATAGTCCTTTATTGAGCTGGATTTAGTTAACCTGGTTTTAACAACCTGGCCAAACTCAGACAACCTTATCAACCTGTTTGCATTCATTACCTTCTTTTATCCTCATAGTATGATGAACTTGATATTATCTATCTGGCCTTATTAACCTCATTGCCCTACTCACCCAGTCTTCATGACTGCCTAAAAATCCTGGCCTTACTGGACTGGCCATAACTTCCTGCCATTGTCCATGTGTCTACATATCTGGCCCAGCCTCAATCTCCAGGCCCAGCCCCATCCCCAGCTTTACCCCAACCATGTCCCAGCCCCAGCCCAGGTTTCCCTAACTCCATGGCCCAGGTCCAGGCCAAGGGACATCTCCAACCCTAGCTTCACCCAACTCCATGTCCCAGGCTGAGGCCCAGGCCCAGGCCCAGCCCCAGCTTTACCCCAACTCCATGGCCCAGGCCAGGCCCAGCCCCAGCTTTACCCCAACTCCATGTCCCAGGCCCAGCCCCAGCTTACCCCAACTCCATGGCCCAGCCCCAGCTTTACCCCAACTCCATGTCCCAGCCCCAACCCCAGCCCCAGCCCCAGGCCCAGCCCAGGCCCAGCCCCAGCTTTACCCCAACTCCATGTCCCAGGCCCAGGCCCTTAATCCTACTGTGTATTTTCCTGTTGATTTCACAGCCTGGGTTACTGAAATAGTCCTTTATTGAGCTGGATTTAGTTACCTGGTTTTAACAACCTGGCCAAACTCAGCCAACCTTATTAACCTGTTTGCATTCTTCACCCCATTTCATCTCATGGTATGATGAACTTGACATTATCCATCTGGCCTTATTAACCTCCTTGGCCTACTCGCCCAGTCTTCTTGACTTTGCCTAAAATCCTGGCCTTACTGGACTGGCCATAACTTCCTGCCATTGTCCACATGTTTTACTCAACTGGTTATAACTCACTGGCCTCAATCTCCAGGCCCAGCCCCATCCCCAGTTTTACCCCCAACTCCATGTCCCAGCCCCAGCCCCAGCCCTAGGTTTACCCCCAACTCCATGTCCAGGCCCAGGCCCTGGCCCAGCTTTACCCCAACTCCCTGTTCCAGGCCCAGGTCCAGGCCCAGCCCCAGCCCCAGCCCCAGCTTTATCCCCAACTCCATGGCCAGGCCCAGCCCCAGCTTTATCCCCAACTCCATGTCCCAGGCCCAGGCCCAGCCCCAGCTTTACCCCAACTCCATGTCCCAGTCCCAGGCCCAACCTCAGATTTATCCCCAACTCCATGGCCCAGCCCCAGCTTTACCCCAACTCCATGTCCCAGGCCCAGGCCCTTAATCCTACTGGTGTTTTCCTGTTGATTTCACAACCTGGGGTTACTGAAATAGTCCTTATTGAGCTGGATTTAGATACCTGGTTTTAACAACCTGGCCAAACTCAGCCAACCTTATTAACCTGTTTGCATTCATCACCTTATTTTATCCTCATGGTATGATGAACTTGACATTATCCATCTGGCCTTATTAACCTCCTTGCCCACCCCAGTCTTCTTGACTTTGCCTAAAATCCTGGCCTTACTGGACTGGCCATAACTTCCTGCCATTGTCCACATGTTTTACTCAACTGGTTATAACTCACTGGCCTCAATCTCCAGGCCCATCCCCATCCCCATTTCCAGCTTTACCCCAACTCCATGTCCAGGCCCAGGCCCTGGCCCAGCTTTACCCCAACTCCATGTCAGGCCCAGGCCCTGGCCCAGCTTTACCCCAACTCCATGTCCCAGGCCAAGTCTCAGGCCCAGCCCCAGCTTTACCCCAACTCCATGGCCCAGCCCAGGCCCAGCCCCAGCTTTACCCCAACTCCATGTCCCAGGCCCAGCCCAGCCCAGCCCCAGCCCAAGATTTATCCCAAACTCCAGGCCCAGCCCTAGATTTACCACAACTCCATGTCCCAGGCCCAGGCCCTTAATCCTACTGGTGTTTTCCTGTTGATTTCACAGCCTGGGTTACTGAAATAGTCCTATTGAGCTGGATTTAGATACCTGGTTTTAACAACCTGGCCAAACTCAAACTTATTAACCTGTTTGCATTCATCACTTATTTTATCCTCATGATATGAACTTTACATTATCCATCTGGCCTTATAACCTCCTTGCCCTACTCTCCCAGTCTTCATGACTTTGCCTAAAATCCTGGCCTTACCAGACTGGCCATAAGTTCCTGCCATTGTCCATGTGTTCTTACCCACCTGGTTGTAACTCTGGCCTCAATCTCCAGGCCCAGCCCCAGCCCCAGCCCCAGCCCCAGCCCCAGCTTTACCCCAACTCCATGTTCCAGGCCCAGGCCCTGGCCCAGCTTTACCCCAACTCCATGTCCCAGGCCCAGGCCCAGGCCCAGGCCCAGCCCCAACCAAACTCCTGTCTCAGACTCAGTCCAGGCCCAGCCCCAGCTTTACCACAACTCCATGTCCCAGGCCCAGCCCCAGCCCCAGCTTTACCCCAACTCCATGGCCAGGCCCAGCCCAGCCCCAGCTTTACCCCAACTCCATGTCCAGGCCCAGGCCCAGGCCCAGCCCTATCTTTAGCCCCAGTTCCATGTCCCAGCCCAGGCCCAGCCCCAGCCCAGCCCTAGGTTTACCCCAACTCCATGTTCCAGGCCCAGGCCCAGGCCCAGCCCCAGCTTTACCCCAACTCCATGTTCCAGGCCCAGGCCCTTAATCCTACTGGTGTTTTCCTGTTGATTTCACAGCCTGGGTTACAGAAATAGTCCTTTATTGAGCTGGATTTAGATACCTGGTTTTAACAACCTGGCCAAACTCAGCCAACCTTATTAAACTGTTTGCATTCATCACCTTATTTTATCCTCATGGTATGATGAACTTGACATTATCCATCTGGCCTTATTAACCTCGCCCAGTCTTCATGACTTGCCCAAAATCCTGGCCTTCACTGGCCAGCCTTCCTGCCATTGTCCCTGTTCTTACTCAACCTTTGTAACACTGGCCTCAATCTCCACAGGCTCAGGCCCAGCCCACCTTATCCATAGCTTAACTCCAAACTCCATGTCCAAGCCCCAGCCCAATCCCTAGGATTACTCTTAACTCCATGTCCCAGGCCCAGTGCCAGCAAGGCAGCCCCAGCCAGCAGCCCCCAACCACCAGCCCCAACCCCAATTCCAGCTAGCCCCAGCCTCAGCTATCCCCATCTTTACCCCAACTCCAGTCAGCTCCAGCCCCAACCTAGGTTTCTCCATAGCCCAGGCCCATCCCAAAACCATTTCCAGCCCCAGCCCAGGCTCTAACTCAGCTCCTCCAGGCCCAGTCCCAGTCCCAGTCCCAGTCCCAGTCCCAGCCCTAGGCCCAGGCCCAGGCCAAGGTCCAGGCCAAGCTTTCCCCACAATGCCATGTCCCAGGCCCAGGCCCTTAATCCTACTGGTGTTTTCCCTGTTGATTTCACAGCCTGGGGTTACTGAAATATTCCTTTGAGCTGGATTTAGATACCTGGTTTTAACAACCTGGCCAAACTCAGACAACCTTACTAACCTGTTGGCATTCATCACCTTATTTTATCCTCTTGGTATGATGAACCTGACATTACCCACCTGGGCCTTATTAGCCTCCTCACCCTACTCACCCAGTCTTCATGACTTGGCCTTAAAATGTTGGCCTTACTGGACTGGCCATAACTTCATGACATTGTCCACGTGTTTTAATCACGTGGTTGTAACTCACTGGGCTTAATCTCCGGGCCCAGGCCCAGCCATACCATCATCTTTACCCAACCATGTCCCAGCTCCAGCCCCAGATTCTACAACTCCATGGCCCGGGCCCAAGCCCCATGCCCAGGCCTGGCCATAGCTGTGCCCAAACTCCATGTCTCAGGCTCAGTACCAGGCCTAGCTCCAGCTTTATCCCAAATCCATATCCCAGTCCCAGCCACAGCCACAGCATTACCCCCAACTCCATGTCCCAACCCCAGGCCCAGTTGCAGCCCCAGCACCCTAGCTTACCCCCAACTCCATGTCCCAGATTCATGCCCAGGCCCAGCCATCCCCAGCCTTGGCTTTACCTCAACTCCATATCAGCTAGCAGCCAGGCCCAGCATAACCCACTATGTCCCAGGCCCAGGCCCTTAAATCCTACTTGGCATTTTCACTGTTGATTTCACAGCCTGGGGTTACTCAAATAGTCCTTTATTGAGCTGGATGCAGACACCTGGTTTTCACAACCAGGACAAACTCAGACAACCTTATTAACCTGTTTGCATTCATCTCCTTATTTTATCCTCATGATATGATGAACTTGACATTATCCATCTGGCCTTATTAACCTCCTTGCCCACTTGCCCAGTCTTCTTTTGCCAAAATCCTGGCCTGGGACTGGCTTCCTGCCATTGTCCATGTTTTACTCACCTGGTTGTAACTGACTGGCCTTAATCTCCAGCCCAGGCCCAGCCCCAGCCCCATCTTTAAAACTCCATGTCCCAGTTCAAGCAGCCCTAGGTTACCCCAACTCCATGTCCCAGGCCAGCTCAGGCCCTCAGCCTAGCTGCCCCAACTCCATGGTCAGCCCAGGCCCAGCCCCAGCTTTCCTGACTCCATGTCCCAGGCTCAGTCCAGGCCCAGCCCCAGCTCAGGTCATATCCCAACTCCATGTCAGCCTGGCCAGGCCTGGCCCTGCCCAATCCTTGCTTTATCCCCAACTCCATGTCCCAGGCCACCAGGCCCAACCCTTTACCCCAATTCCATGGCCTGTCCTGTCCCTGTCAGGCCCCTAGCCCAGCCACCAACTTTACCCCCCTCCATGTCCCACCTCAGGCCTGGCCCAGCCCAACTCAGGCAGCTTACCCCAACTCCATGTTCAGTCCCAGTCCCAGTCCCAGTCCCAGCCCAGCCAGGCCAGGCCTGTCCAACCCAGCCTAACCTAGCTTTACCACAACTCCTGTTCAGGCCCAGGCCCAGGCCCAGCTTTATCACAATTCATGTCCCTGCTCAGGCCATGCCTCAGCCCTAACTGTATCCATGGTCCAGACCCAGGCCCAGCCCCTTTCCCTGTGACTCCATGTCCAAGGCCCTGAGCAAGACAGACCCTGTCCTGGCCTTATCACAACTCCAGGTCCCGGGCCAGGCCCAGGCCAGCCCCAGTCCCTGTTCTTCTTTACCCCCAACCATGTCCTGCCCCAGCCCAGTCAGTCCCAGGCCAGCCCAGGACCAATCAACCCCAGCTTTACCTCAACTCCATGGCCCTCCCAGGCCCCATGCAGCCCCAGCCCTAGCCAACTCAGCCCCAGCCCCCCCATGTCCCAGCCCCAGCCCCAGCCCCAGCCCCAGTCCCAGCCAGTCCAGGCCTAGCTTTCCCACAACTCCATGTCCCAGGCCCAGGCCCTTAATCCTACTGGTGTTTTCTGTTGATTTCACAGCCTGGGGTTACTGAAATAGTCCTTTATTGAGCTGGATTTAGATACCTGGTTTTAACAACCTGGCCAAACTCAGCCAACCTTATTAACCTGTTTGCATTCATCACCTTATTTTATCCTCATGGTATGATGAACTTGACATTACCCATCTTATTAACCTCCTTGCCCCAGCCCCAGTCTTCATGACTTTGCCTAAAATCCTGGCCTTAACCAGACTGGCCATAACTTCCTGCCACTGTCCACATGTTCTCACACACCTGGTTGTAACTGACTGGCCTTAATCTCCAGGCCCAGGCCCAGCCCCAGCCCCAGCCCCAGCTTTACCCCAACTCCATGTCCCAGCCCCAGCCCCAGCCCTAGCTTTACCCAACCCATGTCCCAGGCTCAGTCCCAGGCCCAGCCCTAGCTTTACCCCAACTCCATGTCCCAGTCCAGGCCCAGGCCTGGCCCAGCCCAGGCCCAGCTTTACCCCAACTCCATGGCCCTGGCCCAGCCCCAGCCCAGGCCCAGCCCCAGCCCTAGCTTTACCCCAACTCCATGTCCCACCTCAGGCCCAGGCCCAGGCCCAGCCCAGGCCCAGCCCCAGCCCTAGCTGTATCCCCAACTCCATGGTCCAGACCCAGGCCCAGCCCCAGCTTTCCCCACTGACTCCATGTCCCAGGCTCAGTCCCAGGCCCAGGCCCAGCCCTAGCTCAAGGTCATATCCCAAACTCCATGTCCCAGGCCCAGGCCAGGCCCAGCCCCAGCCCTAGCTTTACCCCAACTCCATGTCCCAGGCCAGCCCCAGTCCAGCCCAGGCCCAACCCAGCTTTACCCCCAACCCATGGCTGTCCTGTCCCTGTCCTAGGCCCTGACCTAGGCCCAGCCCCAGCACTAGCTTTACCCAAACTCCATGTCCCCACCTCAGGCCTAGGCCCAGCCCCAGCTCCAGGCCCAGCATTACCCCCAACTCCATGTTCCAGTCCCAGTCCCAGTCCCAGTCCCGGGCCCCAGCCCCAGCCCAAGGCCGGGCCTCCGGTCCAGCCCTAGCCCTAGCCCTAGCTTTACCCACAACTTCCTGTTCCAGGCCCAGGCCCAGGCCCAGCTTTATCCACAATTCTATGTCCCAGGCCAAGGCTCAGGCCATGCCTCAGCCCTAGCTGTATCCCATGGTCCAGACCCAGGCCCAGCCCCCGTTTGCCCTGTGACTCCATGTCCAAGGCCCTGAGCAAGACCAAGACCCTGTCCTAGCCCAAGATTTATCACAAACTCCAGGTCCCGGGCCCAGGCCCAGGCCAAGGCCCAAGTCCTGCCCTAGTTCTTGCTTTACACCCAACTCCATGTCCTAGGCCCCAGCCCAGTCCAAGTCCCAGGCCAAGACCCAGGACCAATCCCAACCCCAGCTTTACCTCCAACTCCATGGCCCTCTCCCAGGCCCTCATGCAGCCCCAGCCCTAGCTTTACCCCAACTTCATGGCCCAGCCCCAGCCCCAGCTTTACCCCCAACTCCATGTCCCAGCCCCAGCCCCAGCCCCAGCCCCAGTCCCAGCCAAAGTCCAGGCCCTAGCTTTCCCCACAATGCCATGTCCCAGGCCCAGGCCCTTAATCCTACTGGATGTTTTCTCTGTTGATTTCACAGCCTGGGGTTACTGAAATGGTCCTTTATTGAGCTGGATTTAGTTACCCGGTTTTAACAACCTGGCCAAACTAAGACATCCTTATTAACCTGTTTGCATTCATCACCTTTATTTTATCCTCATGGTATGATGAACCTGACATTACCCATCTTATTAACCTCCTTGCCCTACTTGCCCCATCTTCATGACTTCGCCTAAAAATCCTGGCCTTAACCAGACTGGCCATAACTTCCTGCCACTGTCCACATGTTCTCACACACCTGGTTGTAATCCACTGGCCTCAATACAGGCCCAGCCCAGGCCTAGCCCCATCCCCATCCTCAGCTGTACCCCAAACTCCATGTCCCAGCCCAAGCCCCAGCCCTAGATTTACCCCTAACTCCATGTCCCAGGCCTAGTCCCAGTCCCAGTCCCAGGCCCAGCTTTACCCCCAAGTCCATGTCCCAGTCCAAGGCCCAGGCCTTGGCCACGACCCAGGACCAGGCCCAACCCCAGCTTTACCCCCAACTCCATGGCCCTGGCCTAGCCCCATGCCCAGGCCTAGCCTGAGTCCTAGCTTTACCCTCAACTACATGTCCCAGACCTAGGACCAGGCCCAGGTCCAGGCTAAGCCTCAGGCCATGCCTCAGCCCTAGCTGTATCCCCAACTCCATGGCCCAGCCCCAGCCCCAGCCCCAGCTTTCCCCCCAACTCCATGTCCAAGGCCCAGGACCACACCCAGGCCCAGTCCTAACCCAAGATTTATCCCAAACTCTATGTCCCAGACCCAGACCAAGGACCAGGCCCAGCCCCAGTACTCGCTTTACCCCAAACTCCATGTCCTAGGGCCAGGCCCATGCCCAACCCCAGGTTTACCCCCAACTCCATGGCCCTGGCCCAGCCCCAGCCCTAGATTTACTTCCCAATTCCATGTCCATACCCAGGCCCAGCCCCAGCTTTACCCCAACCCATGTCCCAGGCCCAGGCTCAGGCCATGCCTCAGCCCTAGCTGTATCCCCAATTCTGTCCAGGCCCAGACCAAGGCTCAGCCCCAGCTTTTTTTCCTGACTCCATGCCCCAGGCCCAGGCCCAGGCCTAGCCCAAGATTTACCCCAAACTCCATGTCCCGGTCCCAGGCCCAGGTCAAGGCCCCGGTCAAGGCCCCGGCCCTGCCCCAGTCCTCGCTTTACCCCCAACTCCATGTCCGAGGCCCCAGTCCAGTCCAAGGCCCAGGCCCAACTCTAGCTTTTACCCCAACCCATGTCCCAGGCCCAGCCAGCCCCAGCCCCAGCCCCATCTTCAGCCTTATCCACAATTCCATGTCCTAGCCCCAGCCCCAGGTTTACCCCCAACTGCAAGGTCAAGGCTCAGGCCCAAACCCAGCCACAGCCCCAGCTTTATCCCTAACTCCATATCCTGGCCTAAGCTCCAGGCCCAGACTCAGTCATATCTTTAACCAAACTCCATGTCTCAGGCTCAGTACCAGCCCCAGCCCCAGCCCCAGCTTTACCCCAAATCCACATCCCAGTCCCAGCCCCAGCCACAGCTTTACCCCCAACTCCATGTCCCAGACCCAGTCCCTTAATCCTACTGGGTATTTTACCTTTTGATTAAATATCCTTGGGTTACTGAAATGGTCCTTTATTGAGCTGGATTTAGATACCTGGTTTTAACAACCTGGCCAAACTCAGCCAACCTTATTAACCTGTTTGCATTCATCACCTTATTTTATCCTAATGCTATCACAAACTTGACATTATCCATCTGGCCTTATTAACCCCTTACCCTACTCCCAGTCTTCATGACTTTGCCTAAAATCCCCACTGGCCATAACTTCCTGCCATTGTCCAAGTGTTCCACCTGGTTGTAACTCACTGGCCTCAATCTCCAGGCCCAGCTGAGCCCCATCTCCAGCTTTACCCCATCTCCCATCACAGCCCCAGCCCCAGCCCCAGCCTTAGGTTTACCCCCAACTCCATGTCCAGGCCCAGGCCCAGGCCACACCCCAGGCCAAGCCCCAGCCCCACCCCTAGCTTTACCCCAACTCCATGTCCCAGGCCCAGCCCCAGCTTTAACCCCAACTTCCTATTCCAGGCCCAGGTCCAGGCTGATGCCTAGTCCCAGGCCAAGTTTTATCCCCAACTTGATGGCCCAGACCAAGCCCAAGCCCCAGCCCCAGCTTTACCCCCAACTCCATGTCCCAGGCCCAGGCCCAGGCACATCTCCAACCCTAGCTTTAACCCAACTCCATGTCCCAGTCCCAGGCCAGCCCAGTCCCAGCCCCAGCTTTACCCCAACTCCAGGCCAGGCCCAGGCCAAGCCTCAGCTTTCCCCCCGGACTCCATGCCCCAGCCCCAGCCCCAGCCAGGTCCAGTCCTAGCTTTACCCACAACTCCATGTCCAAGGCCCAGGTCCTTAATTCTACTGTGTATTTTTCCTGTTGATATCACAGCCTGGGGTTACTGAAATAGTCCTATATTGAGCTGGATTTAGTTACCTGGTTTTAACAACCTGGTCAAACTTAGCCAACCTTATTAACCTGTTTGCATTCATCACCTTATTTTATCCTGATGGTATGATGAACTTGACATTATCCATCTGCCCTTATCAACCTCCTTGCCCTACTCACCCAGTCTTCTTGATTTTGCCTAAAAATCCTGGCCTTACCGGACTGGCCATAACTTCCTGCCATTGTCCACCTGTTCTTACTCACCTGGTTGTAACTTGATGGCCTCAATCTCCAGGCCCAGGCCAAGGCTCAGGCCCCAGCTGTGGCCCCGCCCCATCCATAGCTTATCCCCAAACTCCATGTTCAAGCCCCAGCCCAATCCCTAGGATTACTCTAAACTCCATGTCCCAGGCCCAGTGCCAGCAACCGCCCCAGCTGCAGCCCCTGTCCCAGCCCCACTTCAACCACCATCACCAGCCCAATCCCCACTCCTAGCCCCAGCCCCAGCCTCAGGCCTAGCCCCATCTCCATCTTTACCCAAAACTCCATGTCCCAGCTCCAGCCCCAACCCTAGGTTTATCCCCAACTCCATAGCCCAGACCCCATCCCCAATTGTACCCCCAATTCCATTTCCCATCCCCAGCCCCAGGTTTTCCTCTAACTACATGGCCCCAGCCCCGGCCCCATCCCAGGCCCAGGCCCAGCCCCAGCCCCACCCACACCACCATCACCAGCCCCACCCACACCACCATCACCAGCCCCAGCTCCAGCACCAGCCCCAGCCCCAGCCAGGACCTTAATCTGACTAGGTGTTTTTCCCCTTTGATTTCACAGCCTGGGGTTACTCAAATAGTATGTTATTGAGCTGGATTTAGATACCTGGTTTTAACAACCTGGCCAAACTGAGCAACCATTATTAACCAGTTTGCATTAATCACCTTATTCCTCATGGTATGATGAACCTGACATTGCCCATCTGGCCCTTTTAACCTCCTTGCCCTACTCCCCCAGTCTTCATGACTTTGCCTAAAAATCCTGGCCTTACCAGACTGGCCATAACTTCCTGCCATTGTCCAGGTGCTCTTACTCACCTGTTTGTAACTCACTGGCCTTAGTCTCAGGGCCCATGCCCAGCCCCAGCCCCAGCCCCAGCCCCATCCCCCAGCTTTACCCACAACTCCATGTCCCAGCTCCAGCCCCAGCCCTAGCTTTACCCCAACTCCATGTCCAGGCCCAGGCCCAGCTTCCCCAACCCCATCCCCCAGCTTTAGCCAACCATCCCCAGCCCCAGCCCCAGCTTTACCCAACCCATGTCCCAGGCCCAGCCCCAGCCCCAGCCTCAGCCCAGCCCCAGCCCTAGCTTTACCCCAACTCCATGTCCCAGGCCCAGGCTCTTAATCCTACTTAGTGATGTCTCTGTTGATTTCACAGCCTGGTTACTAAAATAGTCCTTTATGGAGCTGGATTTAGTTACCTGGTTTTAACAACCTGGCCAAAGTCAGCCAACCTTATTAACCTGTTTGCATTCATCACCTTATTTTATCCTCATGGTATGATGAACCTGACATTGCCCATCTGGCCTTATTAACCTCCTTGCCCTACTTGCCCAGTCTTCATGACTTTGCCTAAAAATCCTGGCCTTACTAGACTGGCCATAACTTCCTGCCATTGTCCATGTTCTTAATCACCTGGTTGTAACTCTGGACTCAATCCCCAGGCCCAGGCCCAGCCCCGTCCCCAGCTTAACCCCAAACTCGATATCCCAGCTCCAGCCCCAGCTTTACCCCCAACTCCATTTTGCAACCCCAGCCCCAGCTCCAGTCCCTGCCCCAGGCCCAGGCCCAGCCCTAGCTTACTCACAACACCATGTCCCAGGCCCAGGCCTTAATCCTACTGGTGTTTTCTCCATTGATTTCACAGCCTGGTTACTGAAATGGTCCATTGAGCTGGATTTAGATACCTGGTTTTAACAACCTGGCCAAAATCAGACAACCTTACTAACCTGTTTGCATTCATCACCTTATTTTATCCTCATGCTATGTGGAAACTGACATTGCCCATCTGGCCTTATTAACCTCCTTGCCCTACTCTTCATGACTTTGCTAAAATCCTGGCCTCATCCAACTGCCATGGCTTCCTGCAGCCACATATTCTCATTCACCTGGTTGTAACTTGCTGGCCTCAATCTCCAGGCCCAGGCCCAGCCCCATCCCCAGCTTTACCCAACTCCATGTCCCAGCCCCAGCCCCATCCCCAGCTTTACCCCAACTCCATGTCCCAGGCCCATCCCCAGCCAGCCCCAGCCCCAGCTTTACCCCAACCCCAGCCCCAGCCCCAACCCCAGCCAGTCCCACCCCAGCCCCAGGCCCAGCCCTAGCTTTACCCCAACTCCATGTCCAGGCCCAGCCCCAGGCCCAGGCCTTAATCCTACTGGGTGTTTTCCTGTTGATTTCACAGCCTGGGTTACTGAAATAGTCTTTATTGAGCTGGATTTAGATACCTGGTTTTAACAACCTGGCCAAACTCAGCCAACTTATTAACCTGTTTGCATTCATCACTTATTTTATCCTCATGGTATGATGAACTTGACATCCATCTGGCTTTTAACCTCCTTGCCCTACTCCCAGTCTTCATGACTTTGCCTAAATATCCTGGCCTTACCCGACTGGCCATAACTCCTGCCATTGTCCATGTTCTTACTCACCTGGTTGTAACTCTGGCCTCAATCTCCAGGCCCAGGCCCAGCCCCATCCCCAGCTTTACCAAACTTTGTGTCCCAACCCCAGCCCCAGCCCCAGCTTTACCCCAACCCATGTCCCAGGCCCATCCCCAGCCTGAGCCCCAGCCCCAGCTTTACCCCATGTCCCAGCCAGCCCCAACCCCAGCAACAGTCCCAGCCCCAGCCCCAGGCCCAGCCCTAGCTTTACCCCAACTCCATGTCCCAGGCCCAAACCCTTAATTCTACTGTGTATTTTTCCTGTTGATTTCACAGTTACTGAAATAGTCTTTATTGAGCTGGATTTAGATACCTGGTTTTAACAGCCTGGCCAAACTCAGCCAACTTATTACCTGTTGCATTCATCACCTTATTTTATCCATGGTATGATGAACTTGACATTATCCATCTGGCCTTATTAACCTCCTTGCCCTACTCCCAGTCTTCATGACTTTGCTAAAATCCTGGCCTTACTAGACTGGCCATAACTTCCTGCCATTGTCCATGTTCTTACTCACCTGGTTGTAACTTGCTGGCCTCAATCTCCAGGCCCAGGCCCAGCCCCAGCCCCAGCCCCAGCCCCAGCCCCAGCTTTACCCCAACTCCATGTCCCAGCCCCAGCTTAACCCCAAACTCCATGTCCCAGCCCCAGGCCCAGGCCAGGCCAGGCCCAGGTCCAGGCCCAGGTCCAATCCCAGCCCCAGCCCCATCCCCAGCTTTACCCCAAATCCATGTCCCAGCCCCAGTCCCAGATTTACCCCCAACTATGGCTCAGGCCTAGTCCCAGGCCCAGCACCACCCCCATCCCCAGCTTTACCCAATCTCCCATGTCATAGCCCCAGCCCTAGGGTTACCCCCAATTCCATGTCCCAGGCCCAGGCCAGGCCCAGGTCCAGGCCCAGCCCCAACCCCATTCACAGCCCCAGCTTTACCCCCAACCAGCCCCAGCCCCAGCCCAATCCCCAGGCACAGGCCCAGCCCTACCTTTATCCCCAACTCCTTGTCCCAGGCCCTGGCCCTTAATCCTACTGGGTGTTTTCCCTGTTGATTTCACAGTCTGGGGTTACTGAAATAGTCCTTTATTGAGCTGGATTTAGATACCTGGTTTTAACAACCTGGCCAAAGTCAGCCAACCTCATTAACCTGTTTGCATTCATCACCTTATTTTATCCTCATGGTATGATGAACTTGACATTACCATCTGGCCTTATTAACCTCCTTGCCCCACTCTCCCAGTCTTCATGACTTTGCCTAAAAATCCTGGCCTTACAGACTGGCCATAACTTCCTGCCATTGTCCAATTGTTCTTACTCACCTGGTTGTAACTTGCTGGCCTCAATCTCCAGGCCCAGGCCCAGCCCCAGCCCCAGCCCCAGCCCCAGCCCCAGGCCCAGCCCTAGCTTTACCCCAACTCATGTCCCAGGCCCAGCCCCAACCCCATTCACAGCCCCAGCTTTACCCCAACTCCATGTCCCAGGCCCAGCCCTAGCTTTACCCACAACTCCATGTCCAGCCCCAGCCCCAGCCCCAGCCCCAGCTTTACCCCAACTCATGTCCCAGGCCCATCCCCAGCCTGAGCCCCAGCCCCAGCTTTACCCCAACTCCATGGCCCAGGCCCAGCCCCAGCCCCAGCCCCAGCCCCAGCTTTACCCCAACTCCATGTCCCAGCCCCAGCCCCAGCCCTAGCTTTACCCCAACTCCATGTCCAGCCCCAGCCCCAGCCCCAGCCCTAGCTTTACCCCCAACTCATGTCCCAGGCCCATCCCCAGCCCCAGCTTTACCTCCAACTCCATGGCCCAGGCCCAGCCCCATCCCCAGCCAGCCCCAGCCCCAGCCCCAGCCCCAGCCCCAGCCCCAACCCCAGCCCCAGCCCCAGCCCCAACTCCATGTCCCAGCTCCAGCCCCAGCTTTACCCCCAACTCCATTTTGCAACCCCAGCCCCAGCTCCAGTCCCTGCCCCAGGCCCAGGCCCAGCCCTAGCTTAACTCACAACACCATGTCCCAGGCCCAGGCCTTTAATCCTACTGGGTGTTTTCTCCATTGATTTCACAGCCTGGTGTTACTGAAATGGTCTTTACTGAGCTGGATTTAGATACCTGGTTTTAACAACCTGGCCAAAATCAGACAACCTTACTAACCTGTTTGCATTCATCACCTTATTTTATCCTCATGCTATGTGGAAACTGACATTGCCCATCTGGCCTTATTAACCTCCTTGCCCTACTCGCCCAATCTTCATGACTTTGCCTAAAAATCCTGGCCTCATCCAACTTGCCATGGCTTCCTGCAATTGGCCACATATTCTCATTCACCTGGTTGTAACTTGCTGGCCTCAATCTCCAGGCCCAGGCCCAGCCCCGTCCCCAGCTTAACCCCAAACTTTGTGTCCCATCCTCAGCCCAAGCCCTAGGTTTATGCTCAACTCCCATGTCCCAGGCCCAGCCTCAGCTTTACCCCCAACTGCATGTCCCAGCGACAGCCCCAGCCCCAGGCCCAGCCTCAGGCCCAGGACCAGCCCCAGCCCTAGCTTTACCCCCAACTCATGTCCCAGGCCCAAACCCTTAATTCTACTGGGTGTTTTCTCTGTTGATTTCACTGCCTGGGGTTACTGAAATGGTCCATTGAGCTGGATTTAGTTAACCTGGTTTTAACAACCTGGCCAAACTCAGACAACCCTACTAACCTGTTTGCATTCATCACCTTACTTTATCCTCATGGTATGAGGAACTTGACATTATCCATCTGAATTATTAACCTCCTTGCCCTACTCACCCAGTCTTCATGACTTTGCCTAAAAATCCTGGCCTTACCAGACTGGCCATAACTTCCTGCCATTGTCCACATGTTCTTACTCACCTGGTTGTAACTCTGGCCTCAATCTCCAGGCCCAGGCCCAGCCCCAGCCCCAGTCCCAGGCCCAGCCCTAGCTTTACCCAACTCCATGTCCCAGGCCCAGGTCCAGGCCCAGCCCTAGCTTTACCCCAACTCCATGGCCCAGGCCCAGGTCCAATCCCAGCCCCAGCCCCATCCCCAGCTTTACCCACAATTCCATGTCCCAGCCCCAGCCCCAGGTTTACCACCAACTCATGTCCAAGGCCCAGCCCCAGCCCCAGCCCCAGCCCCAGCCCCAGGCCTAGCTTTACCCCCAACCCATGTCCCAGGCCCAGGCCCTTAATCCTACTGGATGTCTCTGTTGATTTCACAGCCTGGTTACTAAATAGTCCTTTATTGAGCTGGATTTAGATACCTGGTTTTAACAACCTGGCCAAACTCAGCCAACCTTACTAACCTGTTTGCATTCATCACCTTATTTTATCCTCATGGTATGATGAACTTGACATTACCATCTGGCCTTATTAACCTTCTTCCCAGCCCCAGTCTTCATGACTTTGCCTAAAATCCTGGCCTCATCCAACTGGCCATGGCTTCCTGCACCCATATCTCATTCACCTGGTTGTAACTTGCTGGCCTCAATCTCCAGGCCCAGGCCCAGCCCCATCCCCAGCTTACCAAACTTTGTGTCCCAACCCCAGCCCCAGCCCCAGGTTTACTCAACTCCATGTCCAGGCCCAGCCCCAGCCAGCCCCAGCCCCAGCTTTACCCCAATGTCCCAGCCCCAACCCCAGCAACAGTCCCTACCCCAGCCCCAGGCCCAGCCCTAGCTTTACCCACAACTCCATGTCCCAGGCCCATCCCCAGCCTGAGCCCCAGCCCCAGCCCAGTAATGTCCCAGCCCTAGCCCCAACCCCAGCAACAGTCCCTACCCCAGCCCCAGGCCCAGCCCTAGCTTTACCCACAATGCCTTGTCCTAGGCCCAAACCCTTAATTCTACTGGGTGTTTTCTCTGTTGATTTCACAGCCTGGGGTTACTGAAATGTAGTACTTTATTGAGCTGGATTTAGATACCAGATTTTAACAGCCTTGCCAAACTCAGCCAACATTATTATCCTGATTGCATTCATCATCTTATTTTATCTTCACAGTATGATGAACTTGACATTATCCATCCGGCTTGTTAACCTCCTTGCCCTACTTGCCCAGTCTTCATGACTTTGCCTAAAAATCCTGGACTTACCGGAGTGGCCATAACTTCCTGCCATTGTCCAATTGTTCTTACTCACCTCATTGTAACTTGCTGACCTTAATCTCCAGGTGGCAGCCCAGCCCCAGTCCCATTCCCGTCCCCTTCTTTACCCAAAAGTCCATGTCCCAGCTCCAGCCCCAAACCTAAGTTTACCCACAACTCCATGGCGCAGGCACAGGCCAAGGCCCAGGTCCAAGGCCCAGGTCCAATCCCAGCCCCATACTCCGCTTTACCCCCAAATCCATGTCCCAGCCCCAGTCCCAGATTTACCCCCAACTCTATGGCTCAGGCCTAGTCCCAGGCCCAGCACCACCCCCATCCCCAGCTTTACCCAATCTCCCATGTCATAGCCCCAGCCCTAGGGTTACCCCCAATTCCATGTCCTAGGCCCAGGCCAGGCCCAGGTCCAGGCCACAGCCCAACCCCATTCACAGCTCCAGCTTTACCCCCAACTCCATGTACCAGCCCCAGCCCCAGCCCAATCCCCAGTCACAGGCCCAGCCCTACCGTTATCTCCAACTCCTTGTCCCAGGCCCTGGCCCTTAATCCTACTGGGTGTTTTCCCTGTTGATTTCACAGTCTGGGGTTACTGAAATAGTCCTTTATTGAGCTGGATTTAGATACCTTGTTTTAACAACCTGGCCAAACTGAGCCAACCTTATTAACCTGTTTGCATTCATCACCTTATTTTATCCTCATGGTGTGATGAACTTGACATTATCCATCTGGCCTTATTAACCTTCTTGGCCTACTCACCCAGTCTTCATGATTTTGCCTAAAAATCCTGGCCTTACCGGACTGGCCATAACTTCCTGCCATTTTCCCTGTGTTCTTACTCACCTGGTTGTAACTTGCTGGCCGCAATCTCGGGGCCCAGGCCCAGCCCCTGCCTCGGCCCTAACCCTAGATTTACCCACAACTCCATGTCCCAGCCCCAGCCCTAGGTTTACCCCCAACTCTATGGTCCAGGTGCAGGCCCATCCCCAGCCCTAACTTCACCCCCAACTCCATGTCTGAGGCCCAGACCAAGCCCTATCCACAGCCCCAGCTTTACCCTCAACTGCATGTCACAGGCCCAGGCATATCCCCAGCCCCAGCTTTACCCAACCCATGTCCCAGGCCCAGGCCCAGGCCCAGCCCAGGCCCAGGCCCAGCCCTAGCTTTACCCCAACCCATGTCCCAGCCCAGGCCCAGCCCAAGCTTTACCCCCAACTCCATGTACCAGGAGCAGACCCAGGCCCAGGTGCAGGCCAATGTCCAGCTCCAGCCCTAGCTTTACCTCCAACTCCATGGCCCAGCCCAGGCCGAGCTTACCCCAACTCCATGGCCCAGGCCCAGGCAAAGGCCCATGTCCAGCCCCAGCTTTACCCCAAACTCCATGTCCCAGACCCAGGCCAAGGCCGAGGCCTAGCCCCAGCCCCAGCTTTACCCCCAACTCCATGTGCCAGGCCCATCTCCAACCCTAGCTTCACCCCAACTCCATGTCCAGGCCCAGGCCAGGCCCAGCCCCAGCCCCAGCTTTCCCAACTCCATGGCCAGGCCCAGCCCCAGCCCCAGCTTTACCCCAACTCATGTCTGAGGCCCAGGCACTGCCCCAAACATAGCTTTACCCCCAACTCCTTGTGCCAGCCCCAGCCCCAGCCCCAGCCAAAAGGTCCATCCCTAGCTTTACCCAGAACTCCACATCCCAGACCCAGGTCCTTAATTCTACTGTGTATTTTCCCTGTTGATTTCACAACCTGCGGTTACTGAAATAGTCCTATATTGAGCTGGATTTAGTTAACCTGGTTTTAACAACCTGGCCAAAGTCAGCCAACTTTATTAAGGTTGCATTTATCACCATATTTTATTCTCATGGTATGATGAACTTGACATTATCCATCTGGCCTTATGAACCTCCTTGCCCTACATGCCCAGTCTTCATGGCTTTGCCTAAAAATCCTGGCCTTACTGGACTGGCCATAACTTCCTGCCATTGTCCACATGTTTTTACTCAACTGGTTATAACTCACTGGCCTCAATCTCCGGGCCCAGGCTCAGCCCCATCCCCAGTTTTACCCCATCTCACACATTGAAGCCCCAGCCCTGGGATTACCCCCAAATCCATGTCCCAGGCCCAGGGCCCGGCCCAACCCCAGACACAGCCCCAGCTTTACCCCCAACCCATGGCCCAGTCCCAGGCCCAGGCCTGTGCCCTGGCTGAGCCCCAGATTTACCCCAATTCCATGTCCCAGTACTTCTCCCAGCCCCATCCATAGCCCCAGCTATACTCTCAACTCCATGTCACAGGCCCATGCCTATTAACAGCCATAGCTGCACCTTGAATGACCTGTCCCAGGCCCAGACCCAGGCCTGTGCCCTGGCTGAGCCCTAGATTTACCCCAACTCCATGTCCCAGGCCCAGGCCAGCCCCAGCCCAACCCCAGCTTTACCCCAACTCCATGTCCCAGTCCCAGGCCCAGGCCAGGCCCAGGTCCAGGCCCAGCCCCAGCTTACCCCAACTCCATGGGCCAGGCCTGGGGACTGCCCCAGCTTTCCCCCAGACTCCATGTCCCAGGCCCAGGCCCAGGCCCAGACTCTGCTCCAAAGCTAGCTTTACCCCCACCTCCAAGTCCCAACCCCAGCCCCAGCCCCAGCCCCAGCTGAGGTCCAGCCCCAGCCCTAGCTTTACCCCAACTCCATGTCCCAGGCCCAGGCCCTTAATCCTACTGGTGTTTTCCTGTTGATTTCACAGCCTGGGTTACTGAAATAGTCCTTTATTGAGCTGGATTTAGATACCTGGTTTTAACAACCTGGCCAAACTCAGCCAACCTTATTAACCTGTTTGCATTCATCACCTTATTTTATCCTCATGGTATGATGAACTTGACATTATCCATCTGGCCTTATTAACCTCCTTGCCCTACATGCCCAGTCTTCATGACTTTGCCTAAAATCCTGGCCTTACTGACTGGCCATAACTTCCTGCCATTGTCCATGTTCTTACTCACCTGGTTATAACTCACTGGCCTCAATCTCCAGGCCCATCCCCATCCCCATTTCCAGCTTTACCCCAACTCCATGTCCAGCCCCAGCCCCAGCCCCAGGTTTACCCCAACTCCATGTCCAGGCCCAGGCCCTGGCCCCAGCTTTACCCCAACTCCATGTCCCAGGCCAAGTCTCAGGCCAGCCCCAGCCCCAGGTTTACCCCAATTCCATGTCCCAAACCCAGCCCAGCCCAGATTTATCCCAACTCCATGTCCCAGGCCCAGCCCCAGCCCAGCCCAGCCCAAGATTTATCCCAAACTCCATGCCAGGCCCAGGCCCAGGCCAGCCCCAGCCCAGCCCCAGCTTTACCCCAACTCCATGTCCAGGCCCTGGCCCAGTCCCAGGCCCAGGCCCAGCCCAACCCCAGCTTTACCCCAACTCCATGTCCCAGGCCCAGCCCAGCCCCAGCTTTACCTCAACTCATGTCCCAGGCCAAGTCTCAGGCCCAGCCCAGCCCAGCCCCATCCCCATCTTTACCCCAACTCCATGTCCCAGCCCCAGCCCCAGCCCCAGCCCCAGCCCCAGCCCCAGCCCAGCCCCAGATTTACCACAACTCCATGTCCCAGGCCCAGGCCCTTAATCCTACTGGTGTTTTCCTGTTGATTTCACAGCCTGGGGTTACTGAAATAGTCCTTATTGAGCTGATTTAGATACCTGGTTTTAACAACCTGGCCAAACTCAAACTTATTAACCTGTTTGCATTCATCACTTATTTTATCCTCATGATATGAACTTTACATTATCCATCTGGCCTTATGAACCTCCTTGCCCTACTCTCCCAGTCTTCATGACTTTGCCTAAAATCCTGGCCTTACCAGACTGGCCAGTTCCTGCCATTGTCCATGTGTTCTTACCCACCTGGTTGTAACTCTGGCCTCAATCTCTGGGCCCAGCCCCAGCCCCAGCCCCATCCCCATCCCCATCTTTACCCCAACTCCATGTCCAGCCCCAGCCCAACCCCAGCTTTACCCCAACTCCATGGCCCAGGTCCAGGCCCAGCCCCAGCTTTGCCCCCAATTCCATGTTCCAGCCCCAGCCCCAGGTTTACACCCAATTCCATGGCCTAGGCCCAGTCCCAGGCCCAAACCCAGCCACAGCCCCAGCTTTACCCCCAACTCCATGTCCTGGCCCAAGCCCCAGGCTCAGGCCCAGGCCCAGGCCCAGGCCCAGCTTTACCCCAACTCCATGTCCAGGCTCAGGCCCAGGCCAGCCCCAGCTTTACCCCACATCCATATCCCAGTCTCAGCCCCATCCCCATCCCCAGCCCCAGCATTACCCACAACTCCATGGCCCAGGTTCAGGCCATGGCCCAGCCCCAGCCCTAGCTTTACCACAACTCCAAGTCCCAACCCAGGCCCAGGCCCAGCCCAGCCCTAGCTTTAGCCCAGTTCCATGTCCCAACCCAGGCCCAGCCCCAGCTTTACCCCAACTCCATGGCCCAGGCCCAGGCCCACCCCTAGTTTTACCCAAACTCCATGTACCAGGCTCAGGCTGAGGCCTAGGCCCAGCCCCAGCCCAACCCCAACTCCATGTCCCAGCCCAGCCCCAGCCCCAGGCCAGCCCCAACCCCAGCTTTACCCACAACTCCATGTCCCAGGCCCAGGCCCTTAATCCTACTGGTGTTTTCCTGTTGATTTCACAGCCTGGTTACTGAAATAGTCCTTATTGAGCTGGATTTAGATACCTGGTTTTAACAACCTGGCCAAACTCAGCCAACCTTATTAACCTGTTTGCATTCATCACCTTATTTTATCCTCATGGTATGATGAACCTGACATTACCCATCTGGCCTTATTAACCTCCTTGCCCTACTCACCCAGTCTTCATGACTTTGCCCAAAAATCCTGGCCTTATGGGACTGGTCATAGCTTCCTGCCATGGTTCACCTGTTCTTACTTAACTGGTTATAACTTGCTGGCCTCAATCTCCAGGTTCAGGCTCAGGCCCAGGCCCCAGCTTTACCCCAACTCCATGTCCAGCCCCAGCCCAACCCCAACTCCATGTCCAGCCCCAGCCCAATCCCTAGGATTACTCAACTCCATGTCCTGGCCCAGTGCCAGCCAGCCCCAGCCCCAGGCCCAGGCCCAGTCCCAGGCCCAGGCCCAGTCCCAGGCCCAAACCCAGCCCCAGCCCCAGTCCCAGCCCCAGCCCCAGCCCCAGCCCCAGCCCCATCCCCATCCCCATCTTTACCCAACTCCAGTCCAGCTCCAGCCCCAGCCCCAGCTTTACCCCAACTCCATAGCCCAGGCCCCATCCAATTTTACCCCAATTCCATTTCCCAGCCCCAGCCCCAGCTTTACCCCAACTCCATGTCCCAGGCCCAGTCCCAGGCCCAGGCCAGCCCCAGCCCCAGCCCCAGGCCCAGGCCCAGGCCCAGCCAGCTTTACCCAAACCCATGTCCCAGGCCCAGGCCCTTAATCCTACTGGTGTTTTCTGTTGATTTCACAGCCTGGGGTTACTGAAATAGTCCTTTATTGAGCTGGATTTAGATACCTGGTTTTAACAACCTGGCCAAACTCAGCAACCTTATTAACCTGTTGCATTCATCACCTTATTTTATCCTCTTGGTATGATGAACCTGACATTACCCACCTGGCCTTATTAGCCTCCTTGCCCTACTCACCCAGTCTTCATGACTTGGCCTTAAAATGTTGGCTTTACTGGACTGGCCATAACTTCATGACATTGTCCATGTGTTTTAATCACATGGTTGTAACTCGCTGGCCTTAATCTCCAGGCCCAGGCCCAGCCCTAGCCCCATCCCCATCCCCATCTTTACCCAAAACTCCATGTCCCAGCTCCAGCCCTAGGATTGCCACCAACTCCATGGCCCGGGCCCAAGCCCCAGGCCCAGGCCTGGCCATAGCTTTGCCCAAACTCCATGTCTCAGGCTCAGTACCAGGCCTAGCTCCAGCTTTATCCCAAATCCATATCCCAGTCCCAGCCACAGCCACAGCATTACCCCCAAATCCATGGCCCAGGTCCAGGCCCATGCCCAGACCCAGCCTTAGCTTTAGCCCCAACTCCATGTCCCAACCCCAGGCCCAGTTGCAGCCCCAGGCCCACCCCTAGCTTCACCCAAACTCCATGTCCCAGATTCATGCCCAGGCTTAGGCCAAGCCCCATCCCCAGCCTTAGCTTTACCCTCAACTCCATATCCTAGCCCCAGCCCAGCCATAGGCCCAGGCCCCAGGCACAGCTTTACCCACAACACTATGTCCCAGGCCCAGGCCCTTAAATCCTACTTGGCATTTTCACTGTTGATTTCACAGCCTGGGGTTACTCAAATAGTCCTTTATTGAGCTGGATTTAGACACCTGGTTTTCACAACCAGGACAAACTCAGACAACCTTATTAACCTGTTTGCATTCATCACCTTATTTTATCCTCATGATATGATGAACTTGACATTATCCATCTGGCCTTATTAACCTCCTTGCCCTACTTGCCCAGTCTTCATGACTTTGCCTAAAAATCCTGGCGTTCTGGGACTGGCCATAACTTCCTGCCATTGTCCATGTGTTCTTACTCACCTGGTTGTAACTGACTGGCCTTAATCTCCTAGCCCAGGCCCAGCCCAAAGGGTAAAGCCCCATCTTTACCCAAAACTCCATGTCCCAGTTCAAGACCCAGCCCTAGGTTTACCCCCAACTCCATGGCCCAGCCCCAGCCCCAGCTCCAGGCCCAGCCCCAGCCAGCTTTACCCCAACTCCATGTCCCAGCCCCAGCCCAGGCCAGCCCCAGCCCCAGCTTTACCCCAACTCCATGGCCCAGCCCCAGCCCCAGCCCCAGCTTTCCCCACTTACTCCATGTCCCAGGCTCAGTCCCAGGCCCAGGCCCACGCCCAGCCCTAGCTCAAGACATATCCCAAACTCCATATCACAGGCCCGGGCCCTGCCCCAGTCCTTGCTTTATCCCCAACTCCATGTCCCCAATCCAAAGCCCAGGCCCAACCCCAGCTTTACCCCCAATTCCATGGCCCTGTCCCTGTCCCTGTCCCAGGCCCAGACCTAGGCCCAGCCCCAGCACTAGTTTTACCCAAACTCCATGTCCCCACTGCAAGCCTAGGCCCAGCCCCAGCTCCAGGCCCAGCATTACCCCCAACTCCATGTTCCAGCCCCAGTCCCAGTCCCAGTCCCAGTCCCAGTCCCAGCCCAAGGCCGGGCCTCAGGTCCAGCCCTAGCCCTAGCCCTAGCTTTACCCACAACTTCATGTTCCAGGCCCAGGCCCAGGCCCAGCTTTATCCACAACTCTATGTCCCAGGCCAAGGCTCAGGCCATGCCTCAGCCCTAGCTGTATCCCCAGCTCCATGGTCCAGACCCAGGCCCAGCCCCAGCTTTACCCCAACTCCATGTCCAGGCCCAGCCCCAGCCCCAGCCCCAGCCCAAGATTTATCGCAAACTCCAGGTCCCAGGCCCAGGCCCAGCCCCAGCTTTACCCCAACTCCATGTCCAGGCCCAGCCCAGGCCCAGCCCAGGCCCAGCCAGCCCCAGCCAGCTTTACCCCAACTCCATGGCCCAGGCCCAGCTTACCCCCAACTCCATGTTCCAGGCCCAGGCCCAGCCCAGGCCCAACCCCAGCCCTAGCTTTACCCCAACTTCATGGCCATGGCCCAGCCCCAGCCCCAGCCCCAGCCCCAGCTTTACCCCCAACTCCATGTCTCAGCCCCAGTCCCAGCCAAAGGCCAGGCCCTAGCTTTCCCCACAATGCCATGTCCCAGGCCCAGGCCCTTAATCCTACTGGATGTTTTCTCTGTTGATTTCACAGCCTGGGGTTACTGAAATAGTCCTTTATTGAGCTGGATTTAGTTACCCGGTTTTAACAACCTGGCCAAACTCAGACAACCTTATTAACCTGTTTGCATTCATCACCTTATTTTATCCTCATGGTATGATGAACCTGACATTACCCATCTTATTAACCTCCTTGCCCTACTTGCCCCATCTTCATGACTTCGCCTAAAAATCCTGGCCTTAACCAGACTGGCCATAACTTCCTGCCACTGTCCACATGTTCTCACACACCTGGTTGTAATTCACTGGCCTCAATCAGGCCCCAGCCCCAGCCCCATCCCATCCCCAGCTTTACCCCAACTCCATGTCCCAGGCTCAGTCCCAGGCCCAGCTTTACCCCAACTCCATGTCCCAGGCCTAGTCCCAGGCCCAGCTTTACCCCCAAGTCCATGTCCCAGTCCAAGGCCCAGGACCAGGGCCAGGCCCAGCTTTACCCCCAACTCCATGGCCCTGGCCCAGGCCCAGCCCCAGCCCCAGCCCCAGCTTTACCCCAACTCCATGTCCCAGGCCAGCCCCAGGCCCAGGCCCAGCCCCAGGCCCAGGCCCAGCCCCAGCTTTACCCCAACTCCATGGCCCAGCCCCAGGCCCAGCCCCAGGCCCAGCCCCAGCTTTCCCCCCAACTCCATGTCCAAGGCCCAGGACCACGCCCAGGCCCAGTCCTAACCCAAGATTTATCCCAAACTCCATGTCCCAGGCCCAGGCCAAGGACCATGCCCTGCCCCAGTACTCGCTTTACCCCAAACTCCATGTCCTAGGGCCAGGCCCATGCCCAACCCCAGGTTTACCCCCAACTCCATGGCCCTGGCCCAGCCCCAGCCCTATCTTTACCCCCAACCCCATGTCCAGTTCCAGTCCCAGTCCCAGCCCCAGCCCCAGCCCCAGCTTTACCCCCAACTCCATGTCCAGCCAGCCCCAGCCAGCCCCAGCCCCAGTCCCAGCCCCATGCCCAGGCCCAGCCCTAGCTTTACCCACAAACCATGACCCAGGCCCTTGATCTTACTGGGTGTTTTCTCTGTGGATTTCACAGCCTCATGTTACTGAAATGGTCCTTTATTGAGCTGGATTTACATACCTGGTCTTAACAACCTGGCCAAACTCAACCAATCTTATTAACCTGTTTGCATTCATCACCATATTTTATCCTCGTGGTATGACGAGCTTGACTTCATCCATCTGGATATATTAACCTCCTTGCCCTACTCATCCAGTCTTCCATCACTTTGCCTAAAAATCCTGGCCTTACTGGACTGGCCATAATTTCCTGCCATTGTCCATGTGTTCTTATTCACCTGGTTGTAATTCACTGGCCCCAGTCTCCAGGCCCAGCCCCATCCCTATCCCCAGCTTTACCCCAAACTCCATGTTCCAGCCTGAGCCCCAGACCTAGGTTTAGCCCCAACTCTATGGCCCAGGCCCAGCCCCAGCCCCAGCCCTAGATTTACCCCCAATTCCATGTCCCATACCCAGGCCCAGCTTTACCCCCAACTCCATGTCCCAGGCCCATGGCTCAGGCCATGCCTCAGCCCTAGCTGTATCCCCAATTCTGTGGCCCAGACCAAGGCTCAGCCCCAGCTTTTTTCCTGACTCCATGCCCCAGGCCCATGCCCAGGCCCAGCCCTAGCCCAAGATTTACCCCAAACTCCATGTCCCTGTCCCAGGCCCAGGTCAAGGCCCCGGCCCTGCCCCAGTCCTCGCTTTACCCCCAACTCCATGTCCTAGGCCCCAGCCCAGTCCAAGACCCAGGCCCAACCCCAGCTTTACCCTCAGCTCTATGACCCATGCCCAGGCCGAGCCCCAGCCCCATCTTCAGCCTTATCCACAATTCCATGTCCTAGCCCCAGCCCCAGGTTTACCAACTCCATGTCCCAGGCCCAGGCTCAGGCCCAAACCCAGCCACAGCCCCAGCTTTATCCCAACTCCATGTCCAGGCCCAGCCCCAGGCCCAGCCCAGTCATATCTTTAACCAAACTCCATGTCTCAGGCTCAGTACCAGACCCAGCCCCAGCTTTACCCCAAATCCACATCCCAGTCCCAGCCCCAGCCACAGCTTTCCCCACAATGCCATGTCCCAGACCCAATCCCTTAATCCTACTGGGTATTTTACCTGTTGATTAAACATCCTTGGGTTACTGAAACGGTCCTTTATTGAGCTGGATTTAGATACCTGGTTTTAACAACCTGGCCAAACTCAGCCAACCTTATTAACCTGTTTGCATTCATCACCTTATTTTATCCTAATGCTATCACAAACTTGACATTATCCATCTGGCCTTATTAACTTCCTTACCCTACTCGCCCAGTCTTCATGACTTTGCCTAAAAATCCTGGCCTTACCGGACTAGTCATAATTTCCTGCCATTGTCCAAGTGTTCTTACTCACCTGGTTGTAACTCACTGGCCTCAATCTCCAGGCCCACGCCGAGCCCCATCTCCAGCTTTACCCCATCTCCCATGTCACAGCCCCAGCCCCAGCCCCAGCCTTAGGTTTACCCCCAACTCCATGACCCAGACCCAGGCCCAGGCCAATTCCCAGGCCCAAGCCCAGCCCCGTCCCTAGCTTTACCTAGAATTCCTTGTCCCAGGCACAGGCCCAAGGCCAAAGGCCAGGCCCAGCCCCAGCCCCAGCTTTAACCCCAACTTCCTATTCCAGGCCCAGATCCAGGCTGATGCCTAGTCCCAGGCCCAGCTTTACCCCAACTCCATGTCCCAGCTCCAGCCCCAGCCCCAGCCCCAGCTTTACCCCAACTCCATGTCCCAGGCCCAGCCCAGGCCCAGCTCCAGCCCCAGCCCCAGCTTTACCCCAACTCCATGTCCCAGTCCAAGCCCAGGCCCAGGCTCAGGCCCCAGCCCAGGCCCAGCCCAGGCCCAGGCCAGGCCAGGCCCAGGCCAAGCCTCAGCTTTCCCCCCGGACTCCATGCCCCAGCCCCAGCCCCAGCCCAAAGGTCCAGTCCTAGCTTTACCCACAACTCCATGTCCAAGGCCCAGGTCCTTAATTCTACTGTGTATTTTTCCTGTTGATATCACAGCCTGGGGTTACTGAAATAGTCCTATTGAGCTGGATTTAGTTACCTGGTTTTAACAACCTGGTCAAACTTAGCCAACCTTATTAACCTGTTTGCATTCATCACCTTATTTTATCCTGATGGTATGATGAACTTGACATTATCCATCTGCCCTTATCAACCTCCTTGCCCTACTCACCCAGTCTTCTTGATTTTGCCTAAAAATCCTGGCCTTACCGGACTGGCCATAACTTCCTGCCATTGTCCACCTGTTCTTACTCACCTGGTTGTAACTTGATGGCCTCAATCTCCAGGCCCAGGCCAGGCCCAGCCCAGGCCAGCCCCAGCCCCAGCCCCATCCATAGCTTACCCCAACTCCATGTCAGCCCCAGCCCCAGCCCCAACCCTAGCTTTACCCCAACTCCATGTCCCAGGCCCAGTGCCAGCAACCGCCCCAGCTGCAGCCCCTGTCCCAGCCCCACTTCAACCACCATCACCAGCCCAATCCCCACTCCTAGCCCCAGCCCCAGCCTCAGGCCTAGCCCCATCCCCATCTTTACCCAAAACTCCATGTCCCAGCTCCAGCCCCAACCCTAGGTTTATCCCCAACTCCATGCCCCAGCCCCAGCCCCATCCCCAGCCCCACCCATTTCCCATCCCCAGCCCCAGCTTTCCCCAACTCCATGCCCCAGCCCCAGGCCCAGCCCCATCCCAGGCCCAGGCCCAGCCCCAGCCCCAGCCCCACTTCAACCACCATCCCCAGCCCCAGCTCCAGCCCCAGCCCCAGCCAGGACCTTAATCCTACTGGTGTTTTCCTGTTGATTTCACAGCCTGGGGTTACTCAAATAGTATGTTATTGAGCTGGATTTAGATACCTGGTTTTAACAACCTGGCCAAACTGAGCAAACATTATTAACCTGTTTGCATTAATCACCTTATTCCTCATGGTATGATGAACCTGACATTGCCCATCTGGCCCTTTTAACCTCCTTGCCCTACTCCCCCAGTCTTCATGACTTTGCCTAAAAATCCTGGCCTTACCAGACTGGCCATAACTTCCTGCCATTGTCAAGGTGCTCTTACTCACTTGGTTGTAACTCACTGGCCTTAGTCTCCAGCTGAGGCCCAGCCCCAGCCCCAGCTCCAGCCCCATCCCTGTCTGCCCAAAACTCCATGTCCCAGATCCAGCCCCAACTCTAGGTTTACCCCAAAGTCCATGGCCTAGGCACAGGCCAAATCCCAGGTCCTTCCCCAACCCCATCCCCAGCTTTAGCCACAATTCCATGTCCCAGCCCCAGCCTCAGGTTTACCACCAACTCCATGGCCCACCCTGAGCCCCAGCCTCAGCCCCAGCCCCAGGCCTAGCTTTACCCCCAATTCCATGTCCCAGGCCCAGGCTCTTAATCCTACTTAGTGATGTCTCTGTTGATTTCACAGCCTGAAGTTACTAAAATAGTCCTTTATGGAGCTGGATTTAGTTACCTGGTTTTAACAACCTGGCCAAACTCAGCCAACCTCATTAACCTGTTTGCATTCATCACCTTATTTTATTCTCATGGTGTATTGAACTTGACATTATCCATCGGCCCTTATCAACCTCCTTGCCCTACTCTCCCAGTCTTCATCACTTTGCCTAAAAATCCTGGCCTTACTAGACTGGTCATAACTTCCTGCCATTGTCCACATGTTCTTAATCACCTGGTTGTAACTTGCTGGACTCAATCCCCAGGCCCAGGCCCAGGCCCATCCCCAGCTTAACCCCAAACTCGATATCCCAGCTCCAGCCCCAGCTTTACCCCCAACTCCATTTTGCAACCCCAGCCCCAGCTCCAGTCCCTGCTGCAGGCCCAGGCCCAGGCCCAGGCCCAGCCCTAGCTTTACCCACAACACCATGTCCCAGGCCCAGGCCTTTAATCCTACTGGGTATTTTCTCTGTTGATTTCACAGCCTGGTGTTACTGAAATTGTCTTTATTGAGCTGGATTTAGATACCCGGTTTTAACAACCTGGCCAAAATCAGACAACCTTACTAACCTGTTTGCATTCATCACCTTATTTTATCCTCATGCTATGTGGAAACTGACATTGCCCATCTGGCCTTATTAACCTTCTTCCCCTACGCGCCCAGTCTTCATGACTTTGCCTAAAAATCCTGGCCTTACCAGACTGGCCATAACTTCCTGCCATTGGCCACATATTCTCATTCACCTGGTTGTAACTTGCTGGCCTCAATCTCCAGGCCCAGGCCCAGCCCCATCCCCAGCTTAACCCCAAACTTTATGTCCCAACCCCAGCCCAAGCCCTAGGTTTACTCAACTCCATGTCCCAGGCCCATCCCCAGCCTGAGCCCCAGCCCCAGCTTTACCCCAACTCCATGTCCCAGCCCTAGCCCCAACCCCAGCCAGCCCCAGCCCCAACCCCAGCCCCAGGCCCAGCCCTAGCTTTACCCCAATTCCATGTCCCAGGCCCAGGCCCTTAATCCTACTGGGTGTTTTCCTGTTGATTTCACAGCCTGGGGTTACTGAAATAGTCTTTATTGAGCTGGATTTAGATACCTGGTTTTAACAACCTGGCCAAACTCAGCCAACCTTATTAACCTGTTTGCATTCATCACTTATTTTATCCTCATGGTATGATGAACTTGACATTACCATCTGGCCTTGTTAACCTCCTTGCCCTACTTGCCCAGTCTTCATGACTTTGCCTAAAATCCTGGCCTTACCAGACTGGCCATAACTTCCTGCCATTGTCCAATTTTACTCACCTTATTGTAACTTGCTGGCCTTAATCTCCAGGTGGCAGCCCAGCCCCAGCCCCATCCCCAGCCAGCCCCAGCCCCAGCCCTAGCTTTACCCCAATTCCATGTCCCAGCTCCAGCCCCAACCCTAGGTTTACCCCCAACTTTATGGCCCAGGCCCAGGCTCAGGCTCAGGCCCAGGCCCAGCCCCATCCCCAGCTTTACCCCAATTCCATGTCCCAGCCCCAGTCCCAGATTTACCCCCAACTCCATGTCCAGGCCCAGGCCAGGCCCAGGCCCAGCACCACCCCATCCCCAGCTTTACCCCAACCCATGTCCCAGGCCCATCCCAGCCCCAGCCCCAGCTTTACCCCAATTCCATGTCCAGGCCCAGCCCCAGCCCCAGCCCCAGCTCCAGCCCCAGCCCCAACCCCAGCCCCAGCCCCAGCTTTACCCCAACTCCATGTCCCAGCCCCAGCCCCAGCCCCAACTCCATGTCCAGTCCCAGGCCCAGCCCCAGCCCTAGCTTTACCCCCAACTCCATGTCCAGGCCCAGGCCCTTAATCCTACTGGGTGTTTTCCTGTTGATTTCCCAGCCTGGGGTTACTGAAATAGTCCTTTATTGAGCTGGATTTAGATACCTGGTTTTAACAACCTGGCCAAACTGAGCCAACCTTATTAACCTGTTTGCATTCATCACCTTATTTTATCCTCATGGTGATGAACTTGACATTACCATCTGGCCTTATTAACCTCCTTGCCCTACTCACCCAGTCTTCATGATTTTGCCTAAAAATCCTGGCCTTACCGGACTGGCCATAACTTCCTGCCATTTTCCCTGTGTTCTTACTCACCTGGTTGTAACTTGCTGGCCGCAATCTCGGGGCCCAGGCCCAGCCCCAGCCCCAGCCCCAGCCCCAGCTTTACCCCAACCCATGTCCCAGCCCCAGCCCCAGCTTTACCCCCAACTCCATGTCCAGGCCCAGGCCCAGCCCCAGCTTACCCCAACTCCATGTCCCAGTCCCAGCCCCAGGCCAGGCCCAGCCCCAGCCCCAGCTTTACCCCCAACTCCATGGCCAGGCCCAGCCCCAGCCCCAGGCCCAGCCCCAGGCCCACCCAGCCCCAGCCCCAGTTTACCCCCAACTCCATGTCCAGGCCCAGGCCAGGCCCAGCCCCAGCCCCAGCCCCAGCTTTACCCCAATTCCATGTCCCAGCCCCAGCCCCAGCCCCAGCCCCAGGCCCAGCCCCAGCTCCAGCCCCAGCCCCAGCCCCAGCCCCAACTCCATGTCCAGGCCCAGGCCCAGGCCCAGCCCCAGCTTTACCCCAACTCCATGTCCCAGGCCCAGGCCCAGCCCCAGCCCCAGCTTTACCAACTCCATGGCCCAGCCCCAGCTTTACCCCCAACTCCATGGCCCAGGCCAGGCCCAGGCCAGGCCCAGCCCCAGCCCCAGCTTTACCCCCAGCTCCATGTCCCAGCCCCAGCTCCAGCCCCAGCCCCAGGCCCAGGCCCAGCCAGCCCCCAGCTTTACCCCAATTCCATGTCCCATTCCCAGCCCCAGCCCCAGCTTTACAACTCCATGTCCCAGCCCCAGCTTTACCCCCAACTCATGTCCCAGGCCCAGCCCCAGGCCCAGCCAGCCCCAGCCCAGATTTACCCCCAACTCCATGTCCCAGCCCCAGCCCCAGCCCAGATTTACCCCCAACTCATGTCCCAGGCCCAGGCCCAGCCCCAGGCCCAGGCCCAGCCCCAGCCTAGCTTTACCCCCAACTCATGTCCCAGGCCCAGGCCCAGCCCCATCCCCAGCCCCAGCTTTACCTCAACTCCATGTCCCAGCCCCAGGCCCATCCCCAGCCCCAGCCCCAACTCCATGTCCCAGTCCCAGGCCCAGCCCCAGGCCCAGGCCCAGCCTAGCTTTACCCCAACTCCATGTCCCAGCCCCAGCCCCAGCTTTACCCCAACTCCATGTCCAGGCCCAGCCCCAGCCCCAGCTTTACCCCAACTCCATGTCCCAGCCCCAGCCCCAACTCCATGTCCCAGCCCCAGCCCTAGCTTTACCCCAACTCCATGGCCCAGGCCCAGGCCAGGCCCAGGTCCAGCCCCAGCTTTACCCCAACTCCATGTCCCAGGCCCAGGCCCAGGCCAGCCCCAGCCCCAGCTTTACCCCAACTCCATGTCCAGGCCCAGCCCCAGCCCCAGCTTTACCCCAACTCCATGTCCAGCCCCAGCCCCAGCTCCAGCCCCAGCTTTACCCCAACTCATGTCCCAGGCCCAGCCCCAGCCCTAGCTTTAACCCCAACTCCAAGTCCCAGCCCCAGCCCCAGCTTTACCCCAACTCCATGTCCCAGGCCCATCCCCAGCCCCAGCCCCAGGCCCAGCTTTACCCCAACTCCATGTCCAGCCCCAGCCCCATCCCCATCCCCATCCCCATCCATCCCCATCCCCATCCATCCCCATCCCCATCCCCATCCCTATCCCCATCCCCATCCCCATCCCTATCCCCATCCCCATCCCCATCCCCATCCCCATCCCCATCCCTATCCCCATCCCCATCCCCATCCCCATCCCTATCCCCATCCCCATCCCCATCCCCATCCCCATCCCCATCCCCATCCCCATCCATCCCCCATCCATCCCCATCCCCATCCCCATCCCCATCCCCATCCCCATCCCCATCCCCATCCCCATCCCCAGCCCCAGCCCCAGCCCCAGCCCCAACTCCATGTCCAGGCCCAGGCCCAGGCCCAGCCCCAGCCCAGATTTACCCCCAACTCCATGTCCCAGGCCCAGGCCCTTAATCCTACTGGGTGTTTTCCCTGTTGATTTCACAGCCTGGGGTTACTGAAATAGTCCTTTATTGAGCTGGATTTAGATACCTGGTTTTAACAACCTGGCCAAACTCAGCCAACCTTATTAACCTGTTTGCATTCATCACCTTATTTTATCCTCATGGTATGACGAACTTGACTTTATTCATCTGACCTTATTAACCTCCTTGCCCTACTCACCTAGTCTTCATGACTTTGCATAAAAATCCTGGCCTTACCAGAGTGGCCATGACTTCCTGCTGTTGTCCACATGTTCTTACTCACATGGTTATAACTTGCTGGCTTTAATCTCCGGGTCCAGCCCCATTCCCATCCCCATCTTTACCCAAAACTCCATGTCCCAGCTGCAGCCCCAGCCCCAGCTTACCCCAACTCCATGTCCCAGTCCCAGGCCCAGGTCCAGTCCCAGCCCCATCCCCAGGTTTACCCGCAATTCCATGTTCCAGCCCTAGCCCAAGGTTTACCTCCAACTCCATGGCCATGGCCCAGCCCCAGCCCCAGCCCCAGCCCCAGCCCCAGGCCCAGGCCCAGCCCATGGGCAAGGCTGAGCTTTACCCCCAACTCCATGTCCCAGGCCCAGACCCTTAATTCTACTGGGTGATTTCCCTGTTGATTTCACAGCCTAGGGGTTACTCAAATAGTCCTTCATGGAGCTGGATTTAGTTACCTGGTTTTAACAACCTGGCCAAACTCAGCCAACCATACTAACCTGTTTGCATTCATCACCTTATTTTATCCGCATGGTGTGATGAACTTGACATTATCCATCTGCCCTTATTAAGCTCTTTGGCCTGCTTGCCCAGTCTTTATGACTTTGCAAACAACTTGACCTACTGGACTGGCCATAACTTTCTGCCATTGTCCACCTGTTCTTACTCACCTGGTTATAACTCACTGGCCTCAATCTCCAGGCCCAGGCCCAGCCCCATCCCCAGCTTTACCAACTCCATGTCCAGGCCCATCCCCAGCCCCAGCCCCAGCTTTACCCCAACTCCATGTCCCAGGCCCAGGCCAGCCCCAGCCCCAGCCAGCCCCAGCTTTACCCCAACTCCATGTCCCAGTCCCAGCCCCAGGCCCAGCCCCAGCCCCAGCTTTACCCCAACTCCATGTCCCAGGCCCAGGCCCAGCCCCAGCCCTAGCTTTACCCCAACTCCATGTCCAGGCCCAGGCCCAGCCCCAGCCCCAGCCCCAGCTCCAGCCCCAGCCCCAGCCCCAGCCCCAGCCCCAGCCCCAGCCCCAGCTTACCCCAACTCCATGTCCCAGGCCCAGCCCCAGCCCTAGCTTTACCCCAACTCATGTCCCAGGCCCAGCCCCAGCCCCAGGCCCAGGCCCAGCCCCAGCTTTACCCCAACTCCATGTCCCAGGCCCAGGCCCAGCCCCAGCTTTACCCCAACTCCATGTCCCAGTCCCAGGCCCAGGCCCAGCCCCATCCCCAGCTTTACCCCAACCCATGTCCCAGCCCCAGCCCCAGCCCTAGCTTTACCCCAACTCCATGTCCCAGGCCCAGGCCAGCCCCAGCCCCAGCCCCAGCCCCAGCTTTACCCCAACTCCATGTCCCAGGCCCAGGCCCAGCCCAGCTCCAGCCCCCAGCTTTACCCCAACTCCATGTCCAGCCCCCAGCTTTACCCCAACCCATGTCCCAGGCCCAGGCCCAGCCCCAGCTTTACCTCAACTCCATGTCCCAGGCCCAGGCCCAGCCCCAGCTCCAGCTCCAGCCCCAGCCCCAGCCCCAGCCCCAGCCCCAGCCCCAGCCCCAGCTTTACCTCAACTCCATGTCACAGGCCCATGCCTATTAACAGCCATAGCTGCACCCTGAATGACATGTCCCAGGCCCAGACCCAAGCCTGTGCCCTGGCTGAGCCCTAGATTTACCCCAACTCCATGTCCCAGGTCCAGGCCCAGCCAGCCCCAACCCTAGCTTTACCCCAACTCCATGTCCAGCCCCAGCCCTAGCTTTACCCCAACTCCATGGCCAGGCCCAGCCCCAGCCCTAGCTTTACCCCAACTCCATGTCCCAGGCCAGGCCCAGCCCCAGCTTTACCCCAACTCCATGTCCCAGGCCCAGGCCCAGCCCCAACTCCATGTCCCAGGCCCAGCCAGCCCCAGCCCCAGCCCTAGCTTTACCCCCACCTCCAAGTCCTAGCCCCAGCCCCAGCTGAAAGGTCCAGCCCTGGCTTTACCCACAATGTCCTGGGCCCAAGTCCTTAATTCTTCTGTGTATTTTCCCTGTTGATATCACAGCCTGGCTTTACTGAAATAGTCCTTTATTGAGCTGGATTTAGTTACCTGGTTGTAACAACCTGGCCAAACTCAGCCAACCTTATTAACCTGTTTGCATTCATCACCTTATTTTATCCTCATGGTATGATGAACTTGACATTATCCATCTGGCCTTATTAACCTCCTTGCCCTACTCTCCCAGTCTTCTTGACTTTGCCTAAAATCCTGGCCTTACTGGACTGGCCATAACTTCCTGCCATTGTCCATGTTCTTACTCACCTGGTTGTAACTCACTGGCCTCAATCTCCAGGCCCATCCCCATCCCCATCCCCATCCAGCTTTACCCCAACTCCATGTCCAGCCCCAGCCCCAGCCCCAGGTTTACCCCCAACTCCATGTCCCAGGCCAGGCCCAGGCCAGGCCCAGCCCCAGATTTACCCCCAACTCCATGTCCAGGCCCAGGCCCTGGCCCAGCTTTACCCCAACTCCATGTCCAGGCCCAGGCCAGGCCCAGCCCCAGCTTTACCCCAACTCCATGGCCCAGACCCAGGCCCAGCACCAGCTTTCACTCCAACTCCCTGTCCCAGGCCCAGGCCAAGGCCAGCCCCAGCCCCAGCCCTAGCTTTACCCCAACTCCATGTCCCAGGCCTGGCCCAGTCCAGGCCCAGGCCCAGCCCCAGCCCTAGCTTTACCCCAACTCCATGTCCAGCCCCAGCCCCAGCTTTACCCTCAACTCCATGGCCAAGTCTCAGGCCCAGGCCCAGTTCCAGCCCCATTCCCAGATTTATCCCAAACTCCATGTCCCAGCCCCAGCCCCAGCCCTAGCTTTACCCACAACTCCATGTCCCAGACCCAGGCCCTTAATCCTACTTGGTGTTTTCCCTGTTGATTTCACAGCCTGGGGTTACAGAAATGGTTCTCTATTGAGCTAGATTTAGATAACAGGTTTTAACAACCTGGCCAAACTCAAACTTATTAACCTGTTTGCATTCATCACCTTATTTTATCCTCATGTTATGAACTTGACATTATCCATCTGGCCTTATGAACCTCCTTGCCCTACTCTCCCAGTCTTCATGACTTTGCCTAAAAATCCTGGCCTTACCAGACTGGCCATAAGTTCCTGCCATTGTCCATGTGTTCTTACCCACCTGGTTGTAACTCACTGGCCTCAATCTCCAGGCCCAGGCCAGCCCCAGCCAGCCCCAGCCCCATCTTTACCCAACTCCATGTCCAGCCCCAGCCCAACCCTAGGTTTACCCCCAACTCCATGTCCAGGCCCAGGCCCAGCCCAGGCCCAGGCCCAGCAATCCCCAGCTTTACCTCCAATTCCATGTCCAGCCCCAGCCCCAGCCCCAGGTTTACCCAATTCCATGGCCAGGCCCAGTCCCAGGCCCAAACCCAGCCACAGCCCCAGCTTTACCCCAACTCATGTCCCAGGCCCAGCCCAGGCCCAGGCCCAGCCTAGCTTTACCCCAACCCATGTCCCAGGCCCAGTCCCAGGCCCAGCCCCAGATTTACCCCCAACTCCATATCCCAGTCTCAGCCCCATCCCCAGCCCCAGCTTTACCCACAACTCCATGGCCCAGGTTCAGGCCAGGCCCAGCCCCAGCCCTAGCTTTACCCCCAATTCCATTTCCCAGCCCCAGCCCAGGCCCAGCCCCAGCTTTACCCCCAATTCCATGTCCCACCCCAGGCCCAACCCAGCCCCAGCCCCAGCCCCAGCCCAGGCCAGCCCCAGCTTTACCCAACTCCATGTCCAGGCCCAGGCCAGGCCAGCCCCAGCCCAACCCCAACTCCATGTCCCAGCCCCAGCCAGCCCCAGCCCAGGCCAGCCCCAGCCCCAGCTTTACCCACAACTCCATGTCCCAGGCCCAGGCCCTTAATCCTACTGGTGTTTTCCTGTTGATTTCACAGCCTGGGGTTACTGAAATAGTCCTTATTGAGCTGGATTTAGATACCTGGTTTTAACAACCTGGCCAAACTCAGCCAACCTTATTAACCTGTTTGCATTCATCACCTTATTTTATCCTCATGGTATGATGAACTTGACATTATCCATCTGGCCTTATTAACCTCCTTGCCCTACTCCCAGTCTTCATGACTTTGCCCAAAAATCCTGGCCTTACCAGACTGGCCATAAGTTCCTGCCATTGTCCATGTGTTCTTACCCACCTGGTTGTAACTCACTGGCCTCAATCTCTGGGCCGGGGCCCAGGCCCAGCCCCAGCCTTAGCCCCAGCCCCATCTTTACCCAAAACTTGATGTTTCCAACCCAAACCCTCAGTTTACCTCCAACTTCATGTCTCAGACCCAGGCCCAGGCCCAGGCCCAGGCCCAGGGCAATCCCCAGCTTTACCTCCAATTCCATGTTCCAGCCCCAGCCCCAGGTTTATGCCCAATTCCATGGCCTAGGCCCAGTCCCAGGCCCAAACCCAGCCACAGCCCCAGCTTTACCCCCAACTTTATGTCCCGGCTCAAGCCCCAGGCCCGGGCCCAGCCATAGTGTTAACCAAACTCATTGTCTCTGACTCAGTACCAGGCCTAGCCCCAGATTTACCCCACATCCATATCCCAGTCTCAGCCCTATCCCCAGCCCCAGCATTACCCACAACTCCATGGCCCAGGTTCAGGCCAGGCCCAGCCAGCCCCAGCCCCAGCTTTACCCACAACTCCATGTCCCAGCCCCAGCCCAGGCCCAGCCCCAGCCCCAGCCTAGCTTTACCCCCAATTCCATGTCCCACCCCAGGCCCAAACCCAGCCCCAGCCCCAGTTTACCCCCAACTCATGTCCCAGGCCCAGGCCCAGCCAGCCCCAGCTTTACCCAAACTCCATGTACCAGGCTCAGTCTGAGGCCTAGGCCCAGCCCCAGCCCAACCCCAACTCCATGTCCCAGCCACAGCCCCAGCCCCAGGCCAAGGCCCAACCATAGCTTTACCCACAATTCCATGTCCCAGGCCCAGGCCCTTAATCCTACTGGGTGTTTTCTCTGTTGATTTCACAGCCTGGGGTTACAGAAATGGTCCTTTATTTAGCCGGATTTAGATACCTGGTTTTAACAACCTGGCCAAACTCAGCCAACCTTATTAAACTGTTTGCATTCATCACCTTATTTTATCCTCATGGTATGATGAACTTGACATTATCCATTTGGCCTTATTAACCTCCTTGCCCTACTCGCCCAGTCTTCATGACTTTGCCCAAAAATCCTGGCCTTACGGGACTGGCCATAACTTCCTGCCATGGTTCACCTGTTCTTACTCAACTGGTTATAACTTTCTGGCCTCAATCTCCAGGCCCAGGCCCAGCCCAGCCCCAGGCCCAGCCCAGCCCTAGCTTTACCCCAACTCCATGTCCAGCCCCAGCCCCAACCCTAGCTTTACCCCAACTCCATGTCCAGCCCCAGCTCCAGCCCCAGCCCCAGCCCCAGCCCCACCCCAACCACCACCAGCCCAACCCCCACCCCAGCCCCAGCCCCAGCCTCAGGCCTAGCCCTATCCCCATCTTTACCCAAAACTCCAGTCCAAGCTCCAGCCCCAACCCTAGGTTTACCCCCAACTCCATAGCCCAGGCCCCATCCCCAATTTTACCCCCAATTCCATTTCCCAGCCCCAGCCCCAGCCCAACTCCATGTCCAGCCCCAGCCCCATCCCAGGCCCAGCCCAGGCCAGGCCCAGCCCCAGCTTTACCCCAACTCCATGTCCCAGGCCCAGGCCCTTAATCCTACTGGATGTTTTCCTTGTTGATTTCACAGCCTGGGGTTACTGAAATGGTCCTTTATTGAGCTGGATTTAGTTACCTGGTTTTAACAACCTGGCCAAACTCAGACAACCTTACTAACCTGTTAGCATTCATCACCTTATTTTATCCTCTTGGTATGATGAACCTGACATTACCCACCTGGCCTTATTAGCCTCCTTGCCCTACTCACCCAGTCTTCATGACTTGGCCTTAAAATGTTGGCTTTACTGGACTGGCCATAACTTCATGACATTGTCCATGTGTTCTTACTCACCTGGTTGTAACTGACTGGCCTTAATCTCCAGGCCCAGGCCAGCCCCCAGCCCCATCCCAGCTTTACCCAACTCCATGTCCCAGGCCCAGCCCCAGGTTTACCCCCAACTCCATGGCCCAGGCCCAGCCCCAGCCCCAGGCCCAGCCCCAGCCCTAGCTTTACCCCAACTCCATGTCCAGGCCCAGCCCAGGCCCAGCCCCAGCTTTACCCCAACTCCATGTTCCAGCCCCAGTCCCAGCCCCAGCCCCAGCTTTACCCCAACTCCATGGCCCAGGTCCAGGCCCAGGCCCAGCCCCAGCCTAGCTTTACCCCAACTCCATGTCCCAACCCCAGGCCCAGTTGCAGCCCCAGGCCCAACCCCAGCTTTACCCCCAACCCATGTCCCAGATTCATGCCCAGGCTCAGGCCCCAGCCCCAGCCCATCCCAGCAGCTTTTACCCCAACTCCATGTCCCAGTCCCAGTCCCAGTCCCAGGCCCAGGCCCCAGGCACAGCTTTACCCACAACACTATGTCCCAGGCCCAGGCCTTAATCCTACTTGGCATTTTCACTGTTGATTTCACAGCCTGGGGTTACTCAAATAGTCCTTTATTGAGCTAGATGTAGACACCTGGTTTTCACAACCAGGACAAACTCAGACAACCTTATTAACCTGTTTGCATTCATCACCTTATTTTATCCTCATGATACGATGAACTTGACATTATCCATCTGGGGTTATTAACCTCCTTGCCCAACTTGCCCAGTCTTCATGACTTTGTCTAAAAATCCTGGTGTTCTGGGACTGGCCCTAACTTCCTGCCATTGTCCATGTGTTCTTACTCACCTGGTTGTAACTGACTGGCCTTAATCTCCTAGTCCAGGCCCAGCCCCAGCCCCATCTTTACCCAAAACTCCATGTCCCAGCTCAAGACCCAGCCCTAGGTTTACCCCCAACTCCATGGCCTAGTCCCAAGCCCAGTCCTAGCCCCAGCTCTAGATTTACCCCCAACTCCATGTCCCAGGCCAAGGCTCAGGCCATGCCTCAACCCTAGCTGTATCCCCAACTCCATGGCCCAGCCCCAGCCCCATGGCCCAGCCCCAGCCCCAGCCCCAGCCCCAGCTTTCCCCACTGACTCCATGTCCCAGGCTTAGTCCCAGGCCCAGGCCCAGCCCCAGCCCCAGCTTTACCCAACTCCATGTCCCAGGCCAGGCCCAGCCCCAGCCCCAGCCCTAGCTTTACCCCAACTCCATGTCCAGGCCCAGGCCCAGCCCCAGCCCCAGCCCAACCCCAGCTTTACCCCCAACCCATGGCCCTGTCCCTGTCCCTGTCCCTGTCCCTGTCCCAGGCCCAGACCTAGGCCCAGCCCCAGCACTAGCTTTACCCAAACTCCATGTCCCCACCTCAGGCCTAGGCCCAGCCCCAGCCCCAGCCCCAGGCCCATCATTACCCCCAACTCCATGTTCCAGCCCCAGTCCCAGTCCCAGCCAGTCCAGGCCCAGGTCCAGCCCCAGCCCCAGCCCCAGCTTTACCCCCAACTCATGTCCAGGCCCAGGCCCAGCCCCAGCTGTATCCCCAACTCCATGTCCCAGGCCCAGGCCCAGCCCCAGCCCCAGCCCTAGCTTTACCCCCAACCCATGTCCCAGGCCCAGACCCAGGCCCAGCCCCAGCTTTCCCCAACTCCATGTCCCAGGCCCAGCTTTACCCAACTCCATGTCCCAGGCCCAGCTTTACCCCCAACCCATGTCCCAGGCCCAGGCCCAGGCCCAGGTCCGGCCCTAGCCCCTGCCCTAGCTTTACCCCAACTCCATGTCCCAGGCCCAGCCCCAGTCCAAGGCCCAGGCCAAGACCCAGGACCAATCCCAACCCCAGCTTTACCCCAACTCCATGGCCCTGGCCCAGGCCCAGGCCCAGCCCCAGCCCCAGCCCCAGCTTTACCCCAACTCCATGTCCCAGCCCCAGCCCCAGCTTTACCCCCAACCCATGTCCCAGCCCCAGCCCCAGCCCCAGCCCCAGCCCCAGCTTTACCCAACTCCATGTCCCAGGCCCAGCTTTACCCCAACTCCATGTCCAGGCCCAGGCCCTTAATCCTACTGGATGTTTTCTCTGTTGATTTCACAGCCTGGGGTTACTGAAATGGTCCTTTATTGAGCTGCATTTAGTTACCCGGTTTTAACAACCTGGCCAAACTCAGCAACCTTATTAACCTGTTTGCATTCATCACCTTTATTTTATCCTCATGGTATGATGAACCTGACATTACCCATCTTATTAACCTCCTTGCCCTACTTGCCCCATCTTCATGACTTCGCCTAAAAATCCTGGCCTTAACCAGACTGGCCATAACTTCCTGCCACTGTCCACATGTTCTTACACACCTGGTTGTAATCCACTGGCTCAATCAGGCCCCAGCCCCAGCCCCAGCCCCATCCCCATCCTCAGCTGTACCCCAAACTCCATGTCCCAGCCCAAGCCCCAGGCCTAGGTTTACCCCTAACTCCATGTCCCAGGCCTAGTCCCAGGCCCAGCTTTACCCCCAAGTCCATGTCCCAGTCCAAGGCCCAGGACCAGGGCCAGGCCCAGCTTTACCCCCAACTCCATGGCCCTGGCCCAGGCCCATGCCCAGGCCTAGCCTGAGTCCTAGCTTTACCCTCAACTACATGTCCCAGACCTAGGACCAGGCCCAGGTCCAGGCCAAGCCTCAGGCCATGCCTCAGCCCTAGCTGTATCCCCAACTCCATGGCCCAGCCCCAGGCCCAGCCCCAGGCCCAGCCCCAGCTTTCCCCCCAACTCCATGTCCAAGGCCCAGGACCACGCCCAGGCCCAGTCCTAACCCAAGATTTATCCCAAACTCCACGTCCCAGACCCAGACCAAGGACCAGGCCCTGCCCCAGTACTCGCTTTACCCCAAACTCCATGTCCTAGGGCCAGGCCCATGCCCAACCCCAGGTTTACCCCCAACCCCATGGCCCTGGCCCAGCCCCAGCCCTATCTTTACCCCCAACCCCATGTCCCAGTCCCAGTCCCAGCCCCAGCCCCAGCCCCAGCCCCAGCTTTACCCCCAACTCCATTTCCCAACCTCAGCTCCAGTCCTTGCCCCAGCCCCAGTCCCAGCCCCATGCCCAGCCCCAGCCCTAGCTTTACCTACAACACCATGTCCCAGGCCCTTGATCCTACTGGGTGTTTTCTCTGTGGATTTCACAGCCTCATGTTACTGAAATGGTCCTTTATTGAGCTGGATTTACCTTACCTGGTTTTAACAACCTGGCCAAACTCAGCCAATCTTATTAACCTGTTTGCATTTATCATCTTATTTTATCCTCATGGTATGATGAGCTTGACTTTATTCATCTGGATTTATTAACCTCCTTGCCCTACTCACCCAGTCTTCCACTTTGCCTAAAATCCTGGCACTGGACTGGCCATAACTCCTGCCATTGTCCATGTGTTCTTATTCACCTGGTTGTATTTGCTGGCCTCAATCTCCAGGCCCAGGCCCAACCCCATCCCTATCCCCAGCTTTACCCCAAACTCCCATGTCCCAGCCTGAGCCCCAGACCTAGGTTTACCCCAAACTCTATGGCCCAGGCCCAGGCCCAGGCCCAGCCCCAGCCCCAGCCCTAGATTTACCCCAATTCCATGTCCCATACCCAGGCCCAGCTTTACCCCAACTCCATGTCCCAGGCCCAGGCCCAGCCCCAGCCCCAGCCCTAGCTTTACCCCAACTCCATGCCCAGGCCCAGCCCCAGCTTTCCCCAACTCCATGTCCAGGCCCAGGCCCAGGCCCAGCCCTAGCCCAGATTTACCCCAAACTCCATGTCCCTGTCCCAGGCCCAGGTCAAGGCCCCAGCCCCAGCCCCAGCCCTAGCTTTACCCCCAACCCATGTCCCAGGCCAGCCCCAGGCCCAGCCCAGGCCCAACCCCAGCTTTACCCCCAACTCCATGGCCCAGGCCCAGGCAGCCCCAGCCCCATCTCAGCTTTATCCAACTCCATGTCCCAGCCCCAGCCCCAGCCCCAGCCCCAGCCTGCCCCAGCCCCAGGTTTACCCCCAACTCAGGCCCAGGCTCAGGCCCAAACCCAGCCCCAGCCCCAGCTTTACCCCAACTCCATGTCCAGCCCCAGCCCCAGCCCCAGCCCTAGCTTTACCCCCAACCCATGTCCCAGGCCCAGCCAGCCCCAGCCTAGCTTTACCCCCAACCCCATCCCAGTCCCAGTCCCAGCCAGCCCCAGCTTTACCCCCAACCCATGTCCAGCCCCAGCCCAGGCCCAGGTCCAGGCCCAGGCCCAGGCCCAGGCCCAGCCCAGTTTACCCCAACTCCATGTCTCAGGCTCAGGCCCCAGCCCCAGCCCCAGGCCCAGGCCAGCCCCAGCCCCAGCTTACCCCAACTCCATGTCCCAGTCCCAGCCCCAGCCCAGGCCCAACCCCAGCCCCAGGCCCAGCCCCAGCTTTACCCCAACTCATGTCCAGCCCCAGGCCTTAATCCTACTGGTGTTTCCTGTTGATTTCACAGCCTGGGTTACTGAAATAGTCCTTTATTGAGCTGGATTTAGACCTGGTTTTAACAACCTGGCCAAACTCAGCCAACCTTATTAACCTGTTTGCATTCATCACCTTATTTTATCCTCATGGTATGATGAACTTGACATTATCCATCTGGCCTTATTAACCTCCTTGCCCACTCACCCAGTCTTCATGACTTTGCCTAAAATCCTGGCCTTACCAGACTGGCCATAACTTCCTGCCATTGTCCACATGTTCTTACTCACCTGGTTGTAACTCCTGGCCTCAATCTCCAGGCCCAGCCCCAGCCCCAGCCAGCCCCAGGCCCAGCCCCAGCTTTACCCCAACTCCATGTCCCATCCCCAGCCCCAGCTTTACCCCAACTCCATGTCCTGTCCCAGCCCCAGCCCCAGCCCCAGCCTCCCAGCCCCAGCCCCAGCCCCAGCCCCATCCCCATCCCCAGGCCCAGCTAGCTTTACCCCAACTCATGTCCAGGCCCAGGCCTTAATCCTACTGGTGTTTTCCTGTTGATTTCACATCCTGGGGTTACTGAAATAGTCCTTATTGAGCTGGATTTAGATACCTGGTTTTAACAACCTGGCCAAACTCAGCCAACCTTATTAACCTGTTTGCATTCATCACCTTATTTTATCCTCATGGTATGAACTTGACATTATCCATCTGGCCTTATTAACCTCCTTGCCCACTCACCCAGTCTTCATGACTTTGCCTAAAATCCTGGCCTTACCAGACTGGCCATAACTTCCTGCCATTGTCCATGTGTTCTTACTCACCTCTTGTAACATGCTGGCCTTAATCTCTGGCCCAGCCCCAGCCCCAGCCCCATCCCTGTCTTTACCAAAAACTCCATGTCCCAGCTCCAGCCCCAACCCTAGGTTTACCCCAACTCAGGCCCAGGCCCAGCCCCAGCCAGCCCCAGCCCCATCCCCAGCTTTACCCCAACCCATGTCCCAGCTCCAGCCCCAGCCCCAGCCCAGGCCCAGGCCCAGCCCCAGCCCCAGCCCCAGCTTTACCCCAACTCCATGTCCCAGGCCTTAATCCTACTGGTGTTTTCCTGTTGATTTCACATCCTGAGGTTACTAAAATAGTCCTCTATTGAGCTGGATTTAGTTACCTGGTTTTAACAACCTGGCCAAACTCAGACAACCATATTAACCTGTTTGCATTCATCAACTTATTTCATCCTCATGGTGTATTGAACTTGACATTATCCATCTGCCCTTATCAACCTCCTTGCCCTACTCACCCAGTCATCATCACTTTGCCTAAAAATCCTGGCCTTACTAGACTGGCCATAACTTCCTGCTATTGTCCTCATCTTCTTACTCACCTGGTTGTAACTCGCTGTCCTCAGTCTCCAGGCCCAGGCCCAGGCCCAGCCCCAGCCCTAGCCCTAGCCCCAGCCCTAGCCCCAGCCTTACCCCCAACTCCATTTTGCAACCCCAACCCCAGCCCCAGTCCCAGCCCCAGCCCCAGCCCCAGTCCCAGGCCCAGCCCCTGCCCTAGCCCCAGCTTTACCCCAACCCCAGCCCCAGCCCCAGCCCCAGCCCCAGCCCCAGTCCCAGGCCCAGACCCAGACCCAGCCCTAGCCCTAGCTTTACCCACAACTCCCATGTCCCAGGCCTAGGCCCTTAATCCTACTGGGTGGTTTCCCTGTTGATTTCACAGCCTGGTGTAACTGAAATGGTCCTTTATTGAGCTGGATTTAGATACCTGGTTTTAACAACCTGGTCAAACTCAAACTTATTAACATGTTTGCATTCATCACTTTATTTTATCCTCATGGTGATGAACTTGACATTACCATCTGGCCTTATAACCTCCTTGCCCACTCACCCAGTCTTCATGACTTTGCCTAAAAATCCTGGCCTTACCAGACTGGCCATAACTCCTGCCATTGTCCATGTGTTCTTACTCACCTGGTTGTAACCCTGGCCTCAATCTCCAGGCCCAGCCCCAGCCCCATCCCCATCCCCATCCCCATCCCCATCCCCATCCCCATCTTTACCCCAACTCCATGGCCCAGGCCCAGCCCCAGCTCCAGCCCCAGCCCTAGCTTTACCCCAACTCCATGTCCAGGCCCAGGCCCAGCCCCAGCCCCAGCTTACCCCAACTCCATGTCCCAGGCCCAGGCCAGCCCCAGCCCCAGCTTTACCCCAACTCCATGGCCCAGCCCAGGCCCAGCTAGCTTTACCCCAACTCCATGTCCCAGCCCCAGTCCCAGGCCCAGCCCCAGCTTACCCCAACTCCATGTCCCAGCCCCAGCCCCAGCCCCAGCCCAGGCCCAGCCCCAGCCCCAGCTAGCTTTACCCCAACTCCATGTCCCAGCCCCAGCCCCAGCCCCAGCCCCAGCCCCAGCTTTACCCCAACCCATGTCCCAGGCCCAGCCAGCCCCAGCCCCAGCCAGCCCCAGCCCCAGCCCCAGCCCCAGCCCCAGATTTACCCCCAACTCCATGTCCCAGGCTCAGGCCCTTAATCCTACTGGTGTTTTCCTGTTGATTTCACAGCCTGGGTTACTGAAATAGTCCTTATTGAGCTGGATTTAGACACCTGGTTTTATCAACCTGGTCAAACTCAGACAAACTTAACCTGTTTGCATTCATCACCTTATTTTATCCTCATGCTATGTGGAAACTGACATTACCCATCTGGCCTTATTAAACTTGTGTCCCTACTCACCCAGTCTTCATGACTTTGCCTAAAAATCCTGGCCTTACAGGACTGGCCCTAACTTCCTGCCATTGTTCATGTGTTCTTACTCACCTGGTTGTAACTCCTGGCCTCAATATCAGGCCCCATCCATAGCTTACCCCAACTCCATGTCCCAGCCCCAGCCCCAGCCCCAGCTTTACCCCAACTCCATGTCCAGGCCCAGCCCAGGCCCAGCTCAGCCCCAGCCCCAGCCCCAGCCCCAGCCCCAGTCCCAGCCCCAGCTTACCCCAACTCCATGTCCCAGCCCCAGCCCCAGCCCCAGCCCCAGCTTTACCCCAACCCCAGCCCCAGCCCCAGCCCCAGCCCCAGCCCCAGCCCCAGCCCCAGCTCCAGCCCCAGGTTTACCCCCAACTCATGTCCCAGGCCAGGCTCAGGCCCCAGCCCCAGCTTTATCCCCAACTCCATGTCCCAGGCCCAGGCCCTTAATCCTACTGGTGTTTTCCTGTTGATTTCACAGCCTGGGGTTACTGAAATAGTCCTTTATTGAGCTGGATTTAGATACCTGGTTTTAACAACCTGGCAAACTCAGACAACTTAACCTGTTTGCATTCATCACTTATTTTATCCTCATGGTATGATGAACTTGACATTACCCATCTGGCCTTATTAACCTCCTTGCCCTACTCACCCAGTCTTCATGACTTTGCTAAAAATCCTGGCCCAGGACTGGCCATAACCCTGCCATTGTCCCATGTTCTTACTCACCTGGTTGTAACTCGCTGGCCTCAATATCAGGCCCCATCCATAGCTTAACCCCAAACTCCATGTCCCAGCCCCAGCCCAATCCCTAGGTTTACTCTGAACTCCATGTACCAGGCCCAGCACCAGCCCCAGACCAGCCACAGCCCCAGCCCCAGCCCCAGCCCCAGTCCCACCCCACCAACATCCCCATCTCCAGCCCCAGCCCCAGCTTTACCCCAACTCCATGTCCCTGGCCCCAGCCCCAGCCCCAGCCCCAGCCCCGGCCCCAGCCCCAGCTCCAGCCCCAGCCTCAGGCTCAGGCCCAGGCCCAGGCTCAGGCCCAGGCCGAGCTTTATCCCCAACTCCGTGTCCCAGTCCCTAGACCTTAATCCAGCTGGGTATTTTCCCTATTAATTTGACAGCCTGGGGTTACTGAAATGTAGTACTTTATTGAGCTGGATTTAGATACCTGATTTTAACAACCTGGCCAAACTCAGCCAACATTATTATCCTGATTGCATTCATCACCTTATTTTATCCTCATGGTATGATGAACTTGACATTATCCATCTGGCCTTGTTAACCTCCTCGCCCTACTTGCCCAGTCTTCATGACTTTGCCTAAAAATCCTGGACTTAACCAGAGTGGCCATAACTTCCTGCCGTTGTCCAATTGTTCTTACTCACCTGATTGTAACTTGCTGGCCTTAATCTCCAGGTGGTGGCCCAGCCCCAGTCCCATTCTCATCCCCTTCTTTACCCAAAAGTCCATGTCCCAGCTCCAGCCCCAAACCTAGGTTTACCCCCAACTCCATGGCCCAAGCACAGGCCAAGGCCCAGGTCCAGTCCCAGCCCCACACCCAGCTTTACCTCCAATTCCATGTCCCAGCCCCAGTCCCAGATTTACCCCCAACTCCATGGCTCAGGCCTAGTCCCAGGCCCAGCCATATCCCCATCCCCATCCCCATCCCCATCCCCAGCTTTACCCAATCTCCCATGTCATAGCCCCAGCCCTAGGGTTACCCTCAATTCCATGTCCCAGGCCCAGATCCAGGACACGGCCCAACCCCATTCACAGCCCCAGCTTTCCCCCCAAATCTATGTCCCAGCCCCAGCCTATGTCCTAGCCCCAGCCCTACCTCTATTCCTAACTTCATGTCCCAGGCCCAGGTCCTTAATCCTACTGGGTGTTTCCTCTGTTGATTTCACAGCCTAGGATTACTGAAATGGTCCTTTATTGAGCTGGATTTAGGTACCTGGTTTAACAACCTGGCCAAACTGAGCAAACCTTATTAACCTGTTTGCATTCATCACCTTATTTTATCCTCATGGTATGATGAACTTGACATTATCCATCTGGCCTTATTAACCTCCTTGCCCTACTCACCCAGTCTTCATGACTTTGCCTAAAATCCTGGCCTTACCGGACTGGCCATAACTTCCTGTCATTGTCCACCTGTTCTTACTCACCTGCTTGTAACTTGCTGGCCTTAATCTCCAGGCCCAGGCCCAGCCCCAGCTTTACCCCCAACTCCAGGTCCCAGGCCCAGCCCCAGCTTCAGCCCTAGCACTACCCTGAACTCTCCATATCCCAGCTCCAGCCCCAGCCCCAGCTTTACCCCAAACCCATATCTCAGGCCCAGGCCCAGGCTAAGCCCCAGCCCCAGCTTTATCCCCAACTGCATGTCCTAGGCCCAGGCCCATCTCCAGCTTTATCTCCAAATCCATGGTCCATCTGCAGCCCCAGTCCTAGGTTTATCCCCAACTCCATGGCCCAAGCCCAGGTCCAGGCCCAGGTCCAGGCCCAGGCCCAGCCCCAGCTTTACCCCCAACTCCATGTCCCAGCCCCAGCCCCAGCTTTACCCCCAACTCCATGTCCAGGCCCAGGCCCAGCCCCAGCTTTACCCCCAACTCCATGTCCAGGCCCAGGCCCAGCCCCAGCTTTACCCCCAACTCCATGTCGAAGCCCCAGCCCCAGCCATAGGTTTACCCCCAACTCCATGTCCCAGGCCCAGCTCCAGGCCCAGCCCCAGGCCCAGCCCGAGCTTCATCCCCAGTTTCATGTCCCAGGCCCAGCCCCAGCCCCAGCCCCAGCCCCAGCTTTACCCCCAACTCATGTCCCAGGCCCAGGTCCTTAATCCTACTGGGTGTTTCCTCTGTTGATTTCACAGCCTAGGATTACTGAAATGGTCCTTTATTGAGCTGGATTTAGGTACCTGGTTTAACAACCTGGCCAAACTGAGCAAACCTTATTAACCTGTTTGCATTCATCACCTTATTTTATCCTCATGGTGTGATGAACTTGACATTATCCATCTGGCCTTATCAGCCTCTTTGCCCTACTCACCCAGTCTTCATGATTTTGCCTAAAAATCCTGGCCTTACCGGACTGGCCATAACTTCCTGCCATTGTCCACATGTTCTTACTCACCTGGTTGTAGGTTGCTGACCTCAATCTCCCATCAGACTCAGCTGATTTTACCCACTAAGATTTGTCTACATGCCTTATGAAGCTCCTGCCACTGCCTCCCTGCCCTTGCCTTGTCACTTTACCCACACCATTATACAGCCCTAACTTGACCCCATTCACCTTCCTCAGCTGATATAACCCTATGGGTCTTAACCTCATGGACTTAGAAACCTGTATTCATCACCTAGTTTTCCCACACTCATCATACATGACCTACATGGCCTCCACACTTAATTTCACAAATGTCCTTAGTCTTCTGGTTTTATCTAACAGGCTTTAAGCCCCTGGGTTTACCTACCTTGGTTTTGTCTCCTGGTATCACCACCCTGCCCTTTTCCCATAGCTTTACCCCCAACTCCAGGTCCCAGGCCCAGCCCCAGCTTCAGCCCTAGCACTACCCTGAACTCTCCATATCCCAGCTCCAGCCCCAGCCCCAGCTTTACCCCCAAACCCATATCTCAGGCCCAGGCCCAGGCTAAGCCCCAGCCCCAGCTTTATCCCCAACTGCATGTCCTAGGCCCAGGCCCATCTCCAGCTTTATCTCCAAATCCATGGTCCATCTGCAGCCCCAGTCCTAGGTTTATCCCCAACTCCATGGCCCAAGCCCAGGTCCAGGCCCAGCCCCAGCCCTAGTTTTTCCCCTGACTCCATGTTCCAGGGCCAGGACCAGGCCAAGGCCCGACCCCAGCACCAGCTTTACCCCAAACTCCATGTCCAGGCCCAGGCCAAGAGCCAGGCCCTGCCTCAGAACAAGCATTACCCCCAACTCCATGTTCCAGCCCCAGTCACAGCCCCTGGCCCACACCCAGGCCCAGCCCCAGCCCCAGCCCTAGCCCCAGCCCTACCCCATACTCCATGTCCCAGCCCAGTCCCAGCCCTAGGTTTACTCCCAACTCCATGGCCCAAGCCCAGGTCCAGGCCCAGCCCCAGCCCTAGTTTTTCCCCTGACTCCATGTTCCAGGGCCAGGACCAGGCCAAGGCCCGACCCCAGCACCAGCTTTACCCCAAACTCCATGTCCAGGCCCAGGCCAAGAGCCAGGCCCTGCCTCAGAACAAGCATTACCCCAACTCCATGGCCCAGCCCAGGCCCAGCCCAGGCCCAGGACCAGGCCCAGGCCCAGGCCCAGCCCCAGCCCTAGCCCCAGCTTTACCCCATACTCCATGTCCCAGCCCAGTCCCAGCCCTAGGTTTACTCCCAACTCCATGGCCCAGGCCCAGGCCAATCCCAGGCCCAACCCCAGCCATAGTCCCAGCTTTACCCCTAACTCCATGGCCCAGCCCCAGGCCCAGGACCAGGCCCAGGCCCAGCTTGAACTTTACCCCCACCTCCATGTCCCAGGCCCTGGCCCTTAATCCTACTGGGTGTTTTCCCTGTTGATTTCATAGGCTGGTGTTACTGAAATAGTTCTTTATTGAGTTGGATTTAGTTACCTGGTTTTAATAACCTGGCCAAACTCAGCCAACCTTCCTTACTAACCTGTTTGCATTCATCACCTCATTTTATCCTCATGGTATGACGAACTTGACTTTATTCATCTGACCTTATTAACCTCCTTGCCCTACTCACCCAGTCTTCATGACTTTGCCTAAAAATCCTGGCCTTATTGGACTGGCCATAACTTCCTGCCATTGTCCACATGTTCTTCCTCACCTGGTTCTCCAGGTCCAGGCCCAGGTCCAGGCCCAGGTCCAGGCCCAGGCCCAGGCCCATCCCAGCTTTACCCCAAACTCCATGTCGAAGCCCCAGCCCCAGCCATAGGTTTACCCCCAACTCCATGTCCCAGGCCCAGCCCAGGCCCGGCCCCAGCCCTAGCTTTACCCTCCACTGCATGCCCTCATCCCAGACATTTTGTGCCCTTAACCTCATGTCCTGACCAACATAGCTTACAATCTAGTATCCCCACCTTGCCTTCAGCTTTTGTTTTTCCCATATGGCCTTAACCTCCTGGCCTAATCTGTGTAGCTTTAACCTCTTAGTGTTGACCAGGTGGAGTTAGCCACCTAGCTCTATCCTGGGAGGCCTTAACTTACTGACTTTAGCCACCTAGCCTTTTCTATTGCTTGGCTTCCTGACTAGTCTTAAACTCATGGATCTGCTAACTTAGATTTACCCACCTGCCTTATGAATCTCATGGCCTTACTATCCAGTATGAATCTCCTGACCTTATGCACCTAGTGCTGGGATTACAGGTGGGAGCCAGCACGCCCTGCCTGAACACCTAGTTTTAACAAGCTGATTGCACTTAGCAGAACTTCCTAAGCTCATTGGCTTCATCACGTCACCTTATCCTCATGGTATTATGAACCTGGCATTATCTATCTGGCTTTATTAACCCCCTGGTCATACTCACTGAGTCTTAATTTCATGGCCTAATGGGTCTGCCCTTACTCACCTGGGCAAAACTTCCCCACTCACCATTATCCACCTGTTCTTACTCACCTGGCTTGAATTTGCTGCCCTTGATATGTGTTCAAGACCCATGTGATCTTGCCCATGAGGCCTTACGCCACTGCCCTTGACTTCATCCCTCGATTCTCTAAGTCGTAACTGCTTCTTAGAAGGCTGTGGCGTTTTGGTCATTGGAAGCAACCACAGCTTCGGCATTGCTCCAAAGACCTAGGTGTTCTCCTGGTTGTCGCTGGAGTCCTCTGCCTGACAGTGATCTTTTTGTCTTTTTTATGATATTTTGTAGAATCCTTTAACAAAGATAATTTTGGTAAAAGAAGTTTGCTTTATAATGCTTGTAGATGTTGTTAATGAGTGTTATTTTTTGCAGGTTCATCAAATTGAATGCAATAGACAGGACTTGTTTTGAGATAAGGTCTTGCTCTGTCACCCAGTGGAGTAGAGTGGCACAGTCTTGGCTCCCTGCAGCCTCGCTCACCTGGGCTCAAGCAATCCTTCCATCGCAGCCTCCTTAGGAGCTGGGAGGATAGGCATGCGCCACCCTGCCTGGCTAATTTTTGTATTTTTGGTAGAGACAGAGTTTCACCATGTTCCCTAGGCTGGTCTCAAACTCCAAGCTCAAACCATCCATCTGCCTACCAAAGTGATAGGACTATAAGAGTGAGCCACTGTGCCCCACCGAGAAGTAAGTCTTTATAGACCAAACCTTAGTCCCGGAAAGGGTAAGTGAGCCTGCTTTGGAACTATGTCTACAAATAAATGTTTTAAGTTTGATGTATTGATGATGTTGTCTCTTGCTCACTATGGAAACTAGCACTGGAGTTTTCTTGCTCTGGGAATCCTCATGGGCGATGTTGGGGCCTCATAGCATTTAGGAGACACCTGCAGGTGCACACCAGTAGCTGTGTTTAGTCTCCTTTCTAAGTTACAGATACTATTTGCAAAAGTTCAGAAAATGAGAAGAAAGGTAGAAAAGAAAAGATCACGTATTTTCCTTCCCCCAAATGATAATAAATCGCTCACCAATGCTGTAAACTCTTCCAGGAGGATCCTGTGTGGCCAGTGACAGCAATGCCATTTAAAATGAAAGAAGGATCCACCAGGGGCCTCGGTGCACAGCTCATTTAAAGTGGGTGTCTTCTATGCCAATGACTCTTCTCTGTAGTGGATTGTAAGGAGTTGATATTTTTCTTTTCCTTGAGGAATCTGAGGAGGAAGTGAGCTGGAGAGGTTAAAGTCACAGCTCATCAATGATCCTGTAATTGGCAGAAATTTCATTTTAGACCTGAAGGTGGCACTGTCATGAGTATCTTTGTGTGTGTCTGTGCTTTTGCTCGCTTCTTCAGGTAAACTGAGAGAGAACTGCTGGATGGAAAGAACACACGTGTTGGAAGCACTGACACACAGTGCCTCGCCCATCATAAGACTGCATTGGTATCAAGCTGTGATGATTTGTGCAAGAAAACTATAGTGCATTCTGTTATAATATTGGTAAAAGATCAGCCTGTGGACAAGCCTACCTTTCCTGAAGAATTGGCTTGTGGAAGGCCAGGTGAAGTCATTGTGAGTGCTCTGAGCCATCTCATCCAACTCACACGTGTCAGGCAGACTAGGATCCCAGTGGCCTTGAAGTGCTAACGGTTTTAAGTTCTGTTTAAGCATTATGATTTCTGATTTTTCTGGTTATTTGTGTACATAATATCTTTTTACTATGAACAGTAGCCACTCCTAAGTGGTTTCTCAACTTTGGGGAGGTTCAAAAGTTATGACCAGGTACCCCATCTGGTCTTCTGCCATGTCTGTGCCCCTGCTCATCCATTCATTTCTGCCTGGCACTCGTGTGGAAACCAAAGCTTGGTGTGTACCTCCAGCCCTCACTGTCCACATGAGATCAAGTGTACATGCTTCCTTGGGCCCCTTCCCATGTCCTGGTCAGATCTCTTCCCTCAGGCAGAGAAGAGAGGCTTCAAGGACTTGACTTCATGACCTGAGGAAGGCCTTGGCCTACGAGGAGCTTCTGGTGCCTTGCAGAGGCCAGGAGTTGCAGGCCCAGCAGTGCAGTTAACACTGCATTCGCTGGGCCTGCAAAGTGCCAGAGAGTCTGTTCTGCACAGATCTCTCTGGCCACTTTGTCCCCCTGGACTTGAATCTCCAGGCGGTGGGCAGCCCTCCCTGTGTGCTCCCTTCATGGGGGAGGTGGGGGTGATGTGGTGGATCCTGTTTTCCTGATGAGGCCGATCCTTGATCATTCACTGCTTGTTTTCCAAGGATAGAGATTACATTTAAAGAGTCCTCTTGGGATGAAGGTACAGTGTTTTTGAGCTTCTCATCTAGATCTATAGCATTCACACATGGCTTGAGAGAAATTCTGTTCCAGTGTAACTAATTGAGCATTTAACATTTTCAAAAATTTCAAACAACATCTTCTATTCAAGTCATGAAGGTGAAATAATAATGAAAAAGATCACCACTGCTTTTCCTTGGAAATGACAGTCTCATCTAGTGCTGATTTTGAATTCCTCCATTACTGAGATCTACCCAAGTAAGCTTTCTTCTGATCGCATGCTGGTTATCTCCTTTGAAATTCCTCTAACAAATCTGTGCTTAAATCTATAGTGAATTCAATTGTGAACCAGAGTTGAAATGGAGGATTAGGAAACAAAATCCTCTGGTGTGAATTCCTTGCATCCTGGAAAACCTTCTGTTCCCCACATCTCACCTCCCTTTCTGCTCATCCAGAGTGTTTCTGCAGCCTCAGTTGTTGGTCATGGCTGTTCTGCGTCGGGACAGGTCAGCTGTGCTCCCGAGGTCAGTGGGCAGTGACCACCTCAGCCCCTGCAGCTCACCTTGTAGGGCCCTCTTGCTTCCTGCCAGGCACCAGCAGCCCTGCCCGGCACTAGGACCCCTGCCCGAGCACTCCATCTCATCTGACTTCCAGCTCAGAAGCTGCTATGTTAATTACTTTAAAACAGTAAGTGACATGCTCATGTTGCTTGAACATTTTGAAGTTTGTAAAGGTGCAGTGACATCCCCCCTCTGCTCCATTCCTGGTTCTCTCCTACCCGAGCAGGTGAGCACTGTTGCTTTTGTGTGTTAGTTCCAGAGGATTATTTTTAACAAAATTGAGGGTATGTGTGTTGGTTGGGTGTGCGGTCCTCACTTCCCCAGCAGATGCTGTTCTGGGCAGTGGGGACATGGGTGCCAGAGGAGCATCTCACCCCAAGTGCACTCTGTGCATGGACCTGAGGATGCCTCAGGTGGGAGCCAGGTGTTACTGTCAGCACAGCCACTGCCTGCCCAGCCTCAGGAGCCATTGTGCTTCCTAATCAGAAATTACTGCTTCTCCTTGTGTTCTGGCCCCGAGTGCCCTCCACCCTTTGTGCTCTTCTGTCCCCTCGTCCTCAGGCACAGGAGCTTGGGCTGCACCAGGGCTGTTTTCACTCTCCTGTCCTGACTTCACAAGCAGATACCTTTTATTTCTAGTCCCGTAGTTTGAGCGTGACTGTAGGGTGTGTGCCAGTTCCTGTGAGCTGCTCGCTTTGGTTTTTGATTAGTATTTTCTTAGATGAAGGGTCCAGTGGACTCCTGCTGGTTGTCCAAACTGGAGTGTCCTTTGATGGGTCTGTCTCATGCTCATAGGTCACCACCACCTGCTCTGGGTGCCCTGGATTGGTAAGTATAGTTTGAATAGCTGGAGAGGCACTTCTTGAGTCAGACCATTTTTGAGACAGAATCTTGCCCTGTCGCCCAGGTGGGAGTGCAATGCTGCAGTCCTGGCTCACTGCAACCTCCACCTCCAGGTTCAAGCGATTCTACTGCCTCAGCCTCCTGAGTAGCTGGGACTACAGGTATGCATGCCACCAGGCCCAGGTAAGTTTTTTTTTTTTTTGTATTTTTTGGTAGAGATGGGGTTTTACCATGTTGGTTAGGCTGGTCTCAAACTTCAGATCTCATGATCTGCACTCCCCAGCCTCCCAAAGTGCTGGGATTACAAGAGTGAGCCACCATGCCCAGCTATTGAGTCCAGCTCCTAAAGGTGAAACAGCAGCGGTGCAGGTCAAAACGGTGGGGAAAGCATAGGTCAGAGTAAGACTGGAGCCCAGGCACTAGGCTGGCTTGGAGCGGGGACTCACAGTGTGCTGCTTTCTGCCTTTTTGTCTCCTCCACAAGGTCCCGTCAGTGTTGCTTTCCAGCTGTCAGAACTGAGGCATTCAGAATTCCTCCAGAGAATTCCAGGAAGAGTTCAGTCCCCAAAAAGCCAGCATGACATCACCATGCTGAGAAGACGCCAGAACTGCCTACTTCGTCCCTTCTCCACGGTTCCTGGGAAACTGGATCCTCTTCTGCTCCTGCTGGGAACCTGTCCTGGATGTAGAGCAGCTTTTCATAGACCTGTTTGTCATTTATATGTCCTCTCTGGCGATTCAGATATTTTATCCATTTTCAAAATCAGATTATTAAAATTTTTCCTCTAAAGTTGGTTGAGCTTCTTATGTATTCTGGTTATTAATGTGTTGTCAGATAGATAGTTTGCCCTTTCTGGGTATTAGACCCAGTTCTCCTCATGTTTTTGCACATCACAGCCTCCCAGAAGCACGTTCAGCTTAGGGACTGTTGTGTTTCTCTTCCTTCTGCTGCTGCTCCTGTGAGCGGTCCATTTCCAGATTTCTCCTGTGCCTATCAGGGTTCTCCAAAGAAACAGAGCCATTGAGAGAGATGTGATATGTATAAAAGATCCATTGCAAAGAGTTAGTCTGTGTGATTGGGTGAGGCTGTCACAGCTCAAATCTTGATGCTGATGTCTTACAACAGAATTCCTTGTTCCAGAAACCTCAGTTCTTGTTCTAAAAATCTTCACCTGGTTATGTGAGCCACACTGACATTACTGGGATAATGTGAGGTGTGTGTATCTATATATACACGTACATCTGTATACACACATACAAATACATGTGAAATTACTTCTATGTAAACTGTAAATCTATGTGAATCAGTGCCTAGCACACAGTGGGTAAAAAGAAATCTGCTGTATCCTCAGGGAGTGGTTTCTGCCAATATTCCCAGTTACTTGGGACACTGAGAGGGAGGATTGCTTGAGTCCAGGTGTTCGAGTCCAGCTCGGGCAACATAATGAGACCCTATCCATGACCTCTCTCTCTCGCTCTCTCTCTCTCTCTGTATTTTTTTAAGATGGAGTTTCACTCTGTCTCCCAGGCTAGAGTGCAGTAGTGTGATCTTGACCCACTGCAGCCTCCACCTTCTAGATTCAAGCAACTCTCTGCCTCAGTCTCCCAAGCAGCTCTAGTTACAGGCACGCACCGCTGCTCCTAGCTAATTTTTGTATTTTAGTAGAGAGGGGATTTTGTCTTGTTAGCCAGGCTGGTCTCAAACTCCTGACCTCAAGCGATCTGCCCACCTTGGCCTCCCAAAGTGCCAGGATTACACTTACGAGCCACTGTGCCCCACCCTCCCTCCTGTTAAGCCACTATTTGCTGCTAGCATTACTGTTCTCATCATTATTCGCGAATCTTTTTGTTCTTCTGTGTTTCCTGCTCTTCTTGGTTCTGGTTATAATTACGTAGAGGGAGGGAAAGGTTTGAAAATAGTGCTAATATCTTTCATTTCCTCACTTAATCCTGAGGCTGATTTGTGAGTGAGGTCATGTTAGTGAAAAAGGGAGGTGTGGGAGTGAGGCCATTAGCCTGTGCAGGGCAGCAGTATACCTGGGTCACATCTGTGAGGTTGGCTAGGAGAAATCATGGGTGCTTCTGGAAGTGGAGGTCCTACTCACCGATTGGGGAATAGGTAAGATGCCCTCTCTGTGCTCTCAAGATGGAAAGGAGGCTAGGAGTGGGCAGTGGGGCCTGAGGGGATTGGCAACTGGGTAACAGAAAGAAGCAAGTAGGGCGATGGATAAATGGCATTCCTGCTGAAGCTTTCTGCACTGTTGTATCATTGACTTGTGCAAGTGAACCTTCTAGATGTGCAGGTACAGGGGTAAGACTGGTGGAGCAGGGCCAAGTCAAGGCTGGATAAGACTTGGGTAGCACCAAATGAAACTAGTTTTAAAGGCCGGGCATGGTGGCTGATACCTGTAATCCCTGCACATTAGGAGGCCAAGGTTGTTGGGTCACCTGAAGTCAAGAGTTTCAGACCAGCCTGGCCAACACAGTGAAACTTGTCTCTATTAAAAATAGGAAAAAACAATTAACTGGGTGTGTTAGTACGTGCCTGTAGTCCCAGCTCCTCAAGGAGGCAGAGGCAGGAGAATTGGTTGAACCCAGGAGTCAGAGGTTGCAGTGAGCTAAGATTGCACCACTGCACACCAGCCTGGGCAACAGAGGAAGACTCCATTTCAAAAAAAGAAAAAAAGTTGGTGTTAAAGTCAGACTTGTGATTTGTGCAATTAGTGACCTGGGTTTCCAGTCGGGGCTTCCAGCTTTTAAAAACTCCCTGGACTGGCTGGGCATGGTGGCTCACACCTGTAATCCCAGCACTTTGGGAGGCTGAGGAGAGTGCATCATGAAGTCAGGTGCTGCAGACCAGCCTGACCAACACGGCAAAATCCCGTCTCTACTAAAAATACAAATATCAGTCAGGTGCGGTGGCATGCACCTGTAATCCCAGCTACTCAGGAGGCTAAGGCAGGAGAATCACTCAAACCTGGGAGGTAGGAGTTGCAGTGAGCAGAGATCACGACGCTGCACTCCAGCCTGGGTGACAGAGCAAGACTCCATCTGAAAAAAAAAAAGAAAACAAGACTTGCTAGGTGATTAATACACAGCCAAGTTTGGGTACTACTGGTTTAATCCATCATTTTGCAGGTTTGGTGGGAGCTGGAGGGGTGGGGTGGGGGTGGGGAGTGGGCAGTGGGGGGTGTCACAGATGTTGAATTGGATAAAAGCTGTGGTCCCTCATTCCAGTCACTTGCATTTGGATGTAAAACATGGCATAGTATTTCAGGACATTTACAAATCCCAAGAAGAGGATAAGGGAATACCTGTGGGTCTTGTGGTCCCCAAGTGAAAAAAGTCCAGCTGCAGGAGTGTCCACCTCCAATCAGGGTGACAGGAGCGCTCTGTCCTGCCCAGAATGGTGCTGGACCTTTGTGTCAATCTTTATGTGCTATAATAACAAAATACTCAAGATTGGGTAATTTGTTAAAAACAAAACAACAACGAAAAACCCAGGAATGTGTTTCTTATAGACGCACAAGAGACCAAACTCCCTCTCTCAAGCTCTTTTACAAGAACACTGAGACACTGACAAGTGCTGAGCCCTCACCACCTAAAGGCTACACCTCTAATACATATTGAATTGTTTTGAGGGAGACCCATTCAAAGCGTAGCACCCTTTGACTTAAGAGAAGCTCTGGCGCTGTTGTCACCCAGCTGATTCCCCCAGGCAGAGCTCCAAGAAGCAGCCCAGTTGATTCCAAGGCACACAGGTGCGCTCAACAGGCTGCGCGCTGGCCGGTTGGTGCACAGGGGCAGGATGGCTGCCCTGGAGCTTTGGTTCAGGGAACCCAGGCTGCCCCCAACCGCGGCTACATAAGAGCACGGAGTCTGTCGACCCAGTCGCCCCACCTGTCAGCGGTTGGTCGCCTCGCCGTGCAGCGCTGGGCACGCGAGACCCTCCAGCGGCTATTCTCAGCGCAAGCACCAGGCCGCAGCGCAGCGACAGAGCTAAGAGCCCCTCCCCACCCACCCCACCCCAGAGCAGCTGAGCACAGCCTCCTGGCTGGTGAGCCTTGGAGGAGAAAGGGTGCCTGGGTCCCAGGGTCCCGCCAACAGGATCAAGCGATCCTCCTGCCTCTCTGGATGTTTGTCAGACATGGTGGGTGAGCATTCTGAACTCCCCAGCCGGCTTTGTCTGGAGAGCTACTGAGGTTTTCTACCATCTAGTCTTGGGATGCTGAAGCCTCAAGAGATTGGAAATGAGTGCAATTCTCATCCACCTGGCAATGTTGGTATGCGAGCTCAAGGGTGGTCTCATCCCATTGGAGAAGTTCTTTTCTTGTCTTTCACCATGGAATCATTTACTCTTGGGGTGGGGGAAGAGTGCCACTCAGAAGTAGCTTAAACTTCCTTTTCTTCTTGGAGGATTTTTGTCCTCCAGGTTGCAGCACAGTGGCAAATGTGCCCTGGAACTCCTGGGCTCAAGGAGTCCTCAAGCCTTCCAAGCAGCTAGGAGTACAGGTACAACCCACTTCTTTTTTTTGAGACAGAGTTTTCGATCTCAGCTCACCGCAACCTCCGCCTCTTGGGTTCAGGCAATTCTCTTGCCTCAGCCTCCTGAGTAGCTGGGATTACAGGCACGTGCCACCGTGCCCAGCTAACTTTTTGTATTTTTAGTAAAGACGGGGTTTCACCATGTTGACCAGGATGGTCTTGATCTCTTGACCTCATGATCCACCCGCCTCGGCCTCCCAAAGTGCTGGGATTACAGGCTTGAGCCACCGCGTGTGGCCACAGGCCACTTCTTAAGGGAGACTCGCCACAGAGAACAATGGGCCACAGTGGCTTCTGTTAATTGGCGAAAAGGTTTTGTTGATCCATATAGATACGGCTACTCTATGGACAAACAAAACCATCTCACCAATTAAATTAGCCACCCCGAACCATGAATGTGGTGATTAACAACTTGATATATTAGTTTCACTGTTAGCTGGGATGGTCTCAAACTTCTGACCTCGTGATCCCCCGGCCTCAGCCTCCCAAAGTGCTGGGATTACAGGTGGGAGTCACCACACCCTGCCAATCTTAGCTGTCTTATTGTGAATGTGGGGTCTTGTGACAGGGTATCTCCTGCGTCCTGGGGGCGGATGTGCACTCTGCCTGATGGCCCAGCTACTTTGCCAGACCCTGCCTGCTTGGTCTTCACTGGGTTGTGCCTGCTATGAATGGTTACAGCCTAGGTGTGGGACCGCATTTCCTCTGTTGAATGTTGGTGCTGGGAAGCCCTCTTGCAACCACTCCTTTAATCTCCCTCTCTCTCCTGGGAGAAGCTGGAGAGAGATACAGGTCATGGGGGCCTCCTCCGGGAGAAGGGAGATGGAGAGAAACACCAGATACCCCTCCATCTATTGCAGCTGTTGAGTTTGATTTCTTATTCTACCTGGAGGATGCTTTTTAGAACAGCAGACACGTCTTGCCCCACAATTCATGTTCAAAATAATATTAGTAGTAAGTGCTTTAATTGTCACTTTATATGTGAGACATAAGACTTACTGAGAGATGAGGAAAGTATGGGCTTGGTGGCAAAAGGAAACGAATACTGGCTTTAAGTCTTAGAAGCTTGCCAAAACCTAATGATCTTAACTCTTTGAATATGTTGTCTTCTGAACCAATTAATTCTAAAAGCTAGTCAACAGGATCACCTGGAAGTAGTGGAATCTGTAAGTGCATTCAACTTTCATAAATGTTTAATAACAAATGGAAGTGTGTAACAGTCTTTAGCTCAAAGATTAATGCAGGCACTGTATTCATTAACCCGAACTTACTCAAGCACTAATGGTTAATTCTTAGCCCTGTTTTATTTAGTATTGGTATGATTAATGTGAAATGAGGATAATAAAGAACCTTCTTAAGACTTTAAAAAAAAAAAAAAAGAACAGCAGACACATGTATAGTAAACATATTTTTGAACCTCAAGAGGGGCAGTAGTAATGGGATGGAAGTGAGGCCACATGGGTCCAGTTCCAGCCCTGAAATTACAGGCTCCATATAGGAGCTCAGGGTCAGTAGTGTCATCATCAAATGGCATTGAGGTTTCTCCTGCCATTGATACATGTTTGCAGTAGGTATTATTTCTGCATCATTTGCATTTTCAGTTATGATACTTCACCTCTCAGTATCACATGCAATTCAGTGTTGACTGTGATATTCTCAAAAGCACACAGGCTGGGCATGGTGGCTCATGTCTATAATCCCAATGCTTTTGGAGGCAGAGGTGGGTGGATCTTTGGGGCCAGGAGTTTGACACCAGCCTGGGCAACAAAGTGAAACCCCATTTCTTTTATTTATTTTTTGAGATGGAATCGCCCTGTCACCCAGGCTGGAGTGCAGTGGCACCATCTCATCTCACTGCAACCTCTGCCTCCCAGGTTCAAGCGATTCTCTTGCCTCAGCCTCCCAAGTAGCTGGAACTACAGGCACCCACCACCACGTCTGGCTACTTTTTGTATTTGTAGTAGAGATGGGGTTTCACCATATTGGTTAGGCTGGTATAGAACTCCTGACCTTGTGGTCTGCCCACTTAGGCCTCCCAAAGTGGTGGGATTATAGGCATGAGCCACTGCCCCTGGCCATGAGACTCCATTTCTATAAAAAAATTTTTTTTTTTTTGAGACGGAGTTTCGCTCTTGTTACCCAGGCTGGAGTGCAATGGCACGATCTCGGCTCAGTGCAACCTCCGCCTCCTGGGTTCAGGCAATTCTCCTGCCTCAGCCTCCTGAGTAGCTGGGATTACAGGCATGTGCCACCATGCCCAGCTAATTTTTGTATTTTTAGTAGAGACGGGTTTCACCATGTTGACCAGGATGGTCTCGATCTCTGACCTTGTGATCCACCCGCCTCGGCCTCCCAAAGTGCTCAGATTACAGGCTTGAGCCACCGCGCCCGGCCAAAAATATTTAAAAATTATCCAGGCATGGTGGCATGTGCCTGTGGTCTCAGCTACTTTGGAGGCTGAGATGGGATAATAGCTTGAACCTGGGAGGTCAAGGCTGTAGTGAGCCATGATGGTGCCAGTGCACTCCAGCCTGAATGACAGAGTGAGACCCTGTCTTAAAAAAAAAAAATGCATTGCCAGGCGTGGTGGCTCAAGCCTGTAGTCCCAGCACTTTGGGAGGCCGAGGCAGGTGGATCACGGTCAAGAGATCGAGACCATCCTGGTCAACATGGTTCCCCGTCTCTACTAAAATACAAAACAGCTGGGCATGGTGGCGTGCCTGTAATCCCAGCTACTCAGGAGGCTGAGGCAGGAGAATTGCCTGAACCCAGGAGGTTGCCGTGAGCCAAGATCGTGCCATTGCACTCCAGCCTGGGTAACAAAAATGAAACTCCGTCTAAAAAAAAAAAAAATGCATATAAATGATTTTACTAGTTGGACATTAAAGGAGTTTTAACCCACTCTTTATTTCTTCTCTCTCTCTTTTTTTTTTTTTGAGACAGAGTTTTCGATCTCAGCTCACCGCAACCTCTGCCTCCTGGGTTCAGGCAATTCTCCTGCCTCAGCCTCCCAAAGTGGTGGGATTATAGGCATGAGCCACTGCCCCTGGCCATGAGACTCCATTTCTATAAAAAAATTTTTTTTTTGAGACGGAGTTTCGCTCTTGTTACCCAGGCTGGAGTGCAATGGCACGATCTCGGCTCAGTGCAACCTCCGCCTCCTGGGTTCAGGCAATTCTCCTGCCTCAGCCTCCTGAGTAGCTGGGATTACAGGCATGTGCCACCATGCCCAGCTAATTTTTGTATTTTTAGTAGAGACGGGTTTCACCATGTTGACCAGGATGGTCTCGATCTCTGACCTTGTGATCCACCCGCCTCGGCCTCCCAAAGTGCTGGGATTACAGGCATGTGCCACCATGCCCAGCTAATTTTTGTATTTTTAGTAGAGACGGGTTTCACCATGTTGACCAGGATGGTCTCGATCTCTGACCTTGTGATCCACCGGCCTCAGCCTCCCAAAGTGCTGGGATTACAGGTGGGAGTCACCACACCCTGCCAATCTTAGCTGTCTTATTGTGAATGTGGGGTCTTGTGACAGGGTATCTCCTGCGTCCTGGGGCGGATGTGCACTCTGCCTGATGGCCCAGCTACTTTGCCAGACCCTGCCTGCTTGGTCTTCACTGGGTTGTGCCTGCTATGAATGGTTACAGCCTAGGTGTGGGACCGCATTTCCTCTGTTGAATGTTGGTGCTGGGAAGCCCTCTTGCAACCACTCCTTTAATCTCCCTCTCTCCTGGGAGAAGCTGGAGAGATACAGGTCATGGGGCCTCCTCCGGGAGAAGGGAGATGGAGAGAAACACCAGATACCCCTCCATCTATTGCAGCTGTTGAGTTTGATTTCTTATTCTACCTGGAGGATGCTTTTTAGAACAGCAGACACGTCTTGCCCCACAATTCATGTTCAAAATAATATTAGTAGTAAGTGCTTTAATTGTCACTTTATATGTGAGACATAAGACTTACTGAGAGATGAGGAAAGTATGGGCTTGGTGGCAAAAGGAAACGAATACTGGCTTTAAGTCTTAGAAGCTTGCCAAAACCTAATGATCTTAACTCTTTGAATATGTTGTCTTCTGAACCAATTAATTCTAAAAGCTAGTCAACAGGATCACCTGGAAGTAGTGGAATCTGTAAGTGCATTCAACTTTCATAAATGTTTAATAACAAATGGAAGTGTGTAACAGTCTTTAGCTCAAAGATTAATGCAGGCACTGTATTCATTAACCCGAACTTACTCAAGCACTAATGGTTAATTCTTAGCCCTGTTTTATTTAGTATTGGTATGATTAATGTGAAATGAGGATAATAAAGAACCTTCTTAAGACTTTAAAAAAAAAAAAGAACAGCAGACACATGTATAGTAAACATATTTTTGAACCTCAAGAGGGCAGTAGTAATGGGATGGAAGTGAGGCCACATGGGTCCAGTTCCAGCCCTGAAATTCACAGGTCCTTATATAGAGCTCAGGGTCAGTAGTGTCATCATCAAATGGCATTGAGGTTTCTCCTGCCATTGATACATGTTTGCAGTAGGTATTATTTCTGCATCATTTGCATTTTCAGTTATGATACTTCACCTCAGTATCACATGCATTCAGTGTTGACTGTGATATTCTCAAAAGCACACAGGCTGGGCATGGTGGCTCATGTCTATAATCCCAATGCTTTTGGAGGCAGAGGTGGGTGGATCTTGGGGCCAGGAGTTTGACACCAGCCTGGGCAACAAAGTGAAACCCCATTTCTTTTATTTATTTTTTGAGATGGAATTCGCCCTGTCACCCAGGCTGGAGTGCAGTGGCACCATCTCATCTCACTGCAACCTCTGCCTCCCAGGTTCAAGCGATTCTCTTGCCTCAGCCTCCCAAGTAGCTGGAACTACAGGCACCCACCACCACGCCTGGCTACTTTTTGTATTTGTAGTAGAGATGGGGTTTCACCATATTGGTTAGGCTGGTATAGAACTCCTGACCTTGTGGTCTGCCCACTTAGGCCTCCCAAAGTGGTGGGATTATAGGCATGAGCCACTGCCCCTGGCCATGAGACTCCATTTCTATAAAAAAATTTTTTTTGAGACGGAGTTTGCTCCTCTTGTTACCCAGGCTGGAGTGCAATGGCACGATCTCGGCTCAGTGCAACCTCCGCCTCCTGGGTTCAGGCAATTCTCCTGCCTCAGCCTCCTGAGTAGCTGGGATTACAGGCATGAGCCACTGCCCCTGGCCATGAGACTCCATTTCTATAAAAAAAATTTTTTTTTTGAGACGGAGTTTCGCTCTTGTTACCCAGGCTGGAGTGCAGTGGCACCATCTCATCTCACTGCAACCTCTGCCTCCCAGGTTCAAGCGATTCTCTTGCCTCAGCCTCCCAAAGTGCTGGGATTACAGGTGGGAGTCACCACACCCTGCCAATCTTAGCTGTCTTATTGTGAATGTGGGGTCTTGTGACAGGGTATCTCCTGCGTCCTGGGGCGGATGTGCACTCTGCCTGATGGCCCAGCTACTTTGCCAGACCCTGCCTGCTTGGTCTTCACTGGGTTGTGCCTGCTATGAATGGTTACAGCCTAGGTGTGGGACCGCATTTCCTCTGTTGAATGTTGGTGCTGGGAAGCCCTCTTGCAACCACTCCTTTAATCTCCCTCTCTCTCCTGGGAGAAGCTGGAGAGAGATACAGGTCATGGGGGCCTCCTCCGGGAGAAGGGAGATGGAGAGAAACACCAGATACCCCTCCATCTATTGCAGCTGTTGAGTTTGATTTCTTATTCTACCTGGAGGATGCTTTTTAGAACAGCAGACACGTCTTGCCCCACAATTCATGTTCAAAATAATATTAGTAGTAAGTGCTTTAATTGTCACTTTATATGTGAGACATAAGACTTACTGAGAGATGAGGAAAGTATGGGCTTGGTGGCAAAAGGAAACGAATACTGGCTTTAAGTCTTAGAAGCTTGCCAAAACCTAATGATCTTAACTCTTTGAATATGTTGTCTTCTGAACCAATTAATTCTAAAAGCTAGTCAACAGGATCACCTGGAAGTAGTGGAATCTGTAAGTGCATTCAACTTTCATAAATGTTTAATAACAAATGGAAGTGTGTAACAGTCTTTAGCTCAAAGATTAATGCAGGCACTGTATTCATTAACCCGAACTTACTCAAGCACTAATGGTTAATTCTTAGCCCTGTTTTATTTAGTATTGGTATGATTAATGTGAAATGAGGATAATAAAGAACCTTCTTAAGACTTTAAAAAAAAAAAAGAACAGCAGACACATGTATAGTAAACATATTTTTGAACCTCAAGAGGGCAGTAGTAATGGGATGGAAGTGAGGCCACATGGGTCCAGTTCCAGCCCTGAAATTACAGGCTCCATATAGGAGCTCAGGGTCAGTAGTGTCATCATCAAATGGCATTGAGGTTTCTCCTGCCATTGATACATGTTTGCAGTAGGTATTATTTCTGCATCATTTGCATTTTCAGTTATGATACTTCACCTCTCAGTATCACATGCAATTCAGTGTTGACTGTGATATTCTCAAAAGCACACAGGCTGGGCATGGTGGCTCATGTCTATAATCCCAATGCTTTTGGAGGCAGAGGTGGGTGGATCTTTGGGGCCAGGAGTTTGACACCAGCCTGGGCAACAAAGTGAAACCCCATTTCTTTTATTTATTTTTGAGATGGAATCTCGCCCTGTCACCCAGGCTGGAGTGCAATGGCACGATCTCGGCTCAGTGCAACCTCCGCCTCCTGGGTTCAGGCAATTCTCCTGCCTCAGCCTCCTGAGTAGCTGGGATTACAGGCTTGAGCCACAGTGTGGCCACAGGCCACTTCTTAAGGGAGACTCGCCACAGAGACAATGGGCCACAGTGGCTTCTGTTAATTGGCGAAAGGTTTTGTTGATCCATATAGATCGGCTACTCTGTGGACAAACAAAACCATCTCACCAATTAAATTAGCCACCCGAACCATGAATGTGGTGATTAACAACTTGATATATTAGTTTCACTGTTAGCTGGGATGGTCTCAAACTTCTGACCTCGTGATCCCCGGCCTCAGCCTCCCAAAGTGCTGGGATTATAGGCGTGAGCCACCATGTCCAGCTTCTCTCTCTTAAAACTATATGTTGCCTACAAGAAATTCGATTTCTTCTGTCCTATAGAATTTTTATTTCACTCCATAAATTTACATTTATGTAAATGACATCAGGATATCATGGATCTGTCAAGTATTCTGTAGATCCTTAACATTTAAAAACTTTTGAATTGTTTGTCAACTTAATTCTAAAAGCTAGTCAACAGGATCACCTGGAAGTAGTGGAATCTGTAAGTGCATTCAACTTTCATAAATGTTTAATAACAAATGGAAGTGTGTAACAGTCTTTAGCTCAAAGATTAATGCAGGCACTGTATTCATTAACCCGAACTTACTCAAGCACTAATGGTTAATTCTTAGCCCTGTTTTATTTAGTATTGGTATGATTAATGTGAAATGAGGATAATAAAGAACCTTCTTAAGACTTTAAAAAAAAAAAAGAACAGCAGACACATGTATAGTAAACATATTTTTGAACCTCAAGAGGGGCAGTAGTAATGGGATGGAAGTGAGGCCACATGGGTCCAGTTCCAGCCCTGAAATTCACAGGCTCCATATAGGAGCTCAGGGCCGCAGTGTCATCATCAAATGGCATTGAGGTTTCTCCTGCCATTGATACATGTTTGCAGTAGGTATTATTTCTGCATCATTTGCATTTTCAGTTATGATACTTCACCTCTCAGTATCACATGCAATTCAGTGTTGACTGTGATATTCTCAAAAGCACACAGGCTGGGCATGGTGGCTCATGTCTATAATCCCAATGCTTTTGGAGGCAGAGGTGGGTGGATCTTTGGGGCCAGGAGTTTGACACCAGCCTGGGCAACAAAGTGAAACCCCATTTCTTTTTATTTATTTTTTTTGAGATGGAATCTCGCCCTGTCACCCAGGCTGGAGTGCAGTGGCACCATCTCATCTCACTGCAACCTCTGCCTCCCAGGTTCAAGCGATTCTCTTGCCTCAGCCTCCCAAGTAGCTGGAACTACAGGCACCCACCACCACGTCTGGCTACTTTTTGTATTTGTAGTAGAGATGGGGTTTCACCATATTGGTTAGGCTGGTATAGAACTCCTGACCTTGTGGTCTGCCCACTTAGGCCTCCCAAAGTGGTGGGATTATAGGCATGAGCCACTGCCCCTGGCCATGAGACTCCATTTCTATAAAAAAAAATTTTTTTTTTTTGAGACGGAGTTTCGCTCTTGTTACCCAGGCTGGAGTGCAATGGCACGATCTCGGCTCAGTGCAACCTCCGCCTCCTGGGTTCAGGCAATTCTCCTGCCTCAGCCTCCTGAGTAGCTGGGATTACAGGCATGTGCCACCATGCCCAGCTAATTTTTTGTATTTTTAGTAGAGACGGGGTTTCACCATGTTGACCAGGATGGTCTCGATCTCTTGACCTTGTGATCCACCCGCCTCGGCCTCCCAAAGTGCTCAGATTACAGGCTTGAGCCACCGCGCCCGGCCAAAAATATTTAAAAATTATCCAGGCATGGTGGCATGTGCCTGTGGTCTCAGCTACTTTGGAGGCTGAGATGGGATAATAGCTTGAACCTGGGAGGTCAAGGCTGTAGTGAGCCATGATGGTGCCAGTGCACTCCAGCCTGAATGACAGAGTGAGACCCTGTCTTAAAAAAAAAATGCATTGTTAGCGTGGTGGCTCAAGCCTGTAGTCCCAGCACTTTGGGAGGCCGAGGCAGGTGGATCACGAGGTCAAGAGATCGAGACCATCCTGGTCAACATGGTGAAACCCCGTCTCTACTAAAAATACAAAACATTAGCTGGGCATGGTGGCGCGTGCCTGTAATCCCAGCTACTCAGGAGGCTGAGGCAGGAGAATTGCCTGAACCCAGGAGGTTGCCGTGAGCCAAGATCGTGCCATTGCACTCCAGCCTGGGTAACAAAAATGAAACTCCGTCTAAAAAAAAAAAAATGCATATAAATGATTTTACTAGTTGGACATTAAAGGAGTTTTAACCCACTCTTTTATTTCTTCTCTCTCTCTCTTTTTTTTTTTTTTTTGAGACAGAGTTTCACTGTTGTTACCCAAGCTGGAGTGCAATGGCACGATCTCAGTTCACCGCAACCTCTGCCTCCTGGGTTCAAGCAATTCTCCGGCCTCAGCCTTCCGAGTAGCTGGGACTACAGGCACGCACCACCATGCCCAGCTAATTTTTGTGTTTTTAGTAGAGACGGGGTTTCACCATGTTGACCAGGATGGTCTCGATCTCTTGATCTCGTGATCCGCCCACCTCAGCCTCCCAAAGTGCTGGGATTATAGGCGTGAGCCACCATGTCCAGCTTCTTCTCTCTCTTAAAAACTATATGTTGCCTACAAGAAATTCGATTTCTTCTGTCCTGTAGAATTTTTATTTCACTCCATAAATTTACATTTATGTAAATGACATCAGGATATCATGGATCTGTCAAGTATTCTGTAGATCCCCTTAACATTTAAAAAACTTTTGAATTGTTTGTCAACTTGTTTCTATTATATCCATCAGGTGGATGTATAATGGACAGATGATTTGGTAACAACCAATGTTGACAGAATGAGTGCTGTGCACAGGACATTCATTGATATCTGTCTCCTATCACATCTTTATCTCTCAAAACAAATTTGGAATTCAGTCACGTTTGGAATTCTCAGTCCCAGTTTAAGCATAAGTCTCTCCTATGGATGTGGCTGATTTTTACTCTAGATATTATCCCCATTCAATTAGCCACTTTAAAACATTCCTTTTCATTGAAACCTAAAATTACAGCCCCATAAAGAGCAAGTTTGGACTCTGTATGTCAGGAATTGGGTTGTTTTTCATGGTATTCCTTGCTATGTTCAAATAAATGAACCTGAAAGATGTTACTTTTTCATCACTGCAAATGATACAGTAATAGAGATATTTAACTAGCAGCAACCAGAATAACAGATGTTCTTCTACACTGATTTTCCTGGCTGTTTAAAAATCTTCTTTATAGTACTTCTGGTTTACTTGTTTAGAATCCATTTTAATAATATTTGCACTGTAACATGCTTCTGGTCTCTGCTCCTTTGTCAGGCCTAGGGCAATACCTAATTGAGACAATGCATCACTAGGAAGGCATCTTCACTGAAGGGCACTGTGGGAGCGCTGCTGAGACACAGACACCTGTCAGAAAGGGGGCTAAATTTCTTTTTTTTCTTCGAGATGGAGTTTCGCTCTTGTTACCCAGGCTGGAGTACAATGGCGCGACCTCGGCTCACCACAACCTCCGCCTCCTGAGTTCAGGCAATTCTCCTGCCTCAGCCTCCTAAGTAGCTGGGACTACAGGCACGTGCCACCATGCCCAGCTAATTTTTTGTATTTTTAGTAGAGACAGGGTTTCACCACGTTGACCAGGATGGTCTCGATCTCTTGACCTTGTGATCCACCCGCCTCGGGCTCCCAAAGTGCTGGGATTACAGGCTTGAGCCACTGCGCCCGGCCCTAAAGGGGGCTAAATTTCAAACAAGGAATGTAGTGTTGCATCACAATGAAGTAAGTAAGTGTCCGGAAGGAACTTTTGCAGGGCTGTGTTTTCCAAAGTGCTGAGTGATATTGTGGTTTTTGTTTGTTTGTTTGTTTTGCTGGAATTTGTATGAATACATTTAAAATAAAGTTTTGTTTCTTTGTTTTTTTTTTTTTAGATGGAGTCTGGCTCTGTCAGCTAGGCTGGAGTGCAGTAGCATGATCTCAGCTCTCTGCAACCTCTGCCTTCTGTGTTCAAGTGATTCTCCTGCCTCCACCTCTCAATTAGCTGGGATTATAAGCACCCACCACCACACCCAGCTAATTTTTTGTACTTTTAGTAGAGATGGGGTTTCACTGTGTTAGCCAGGATGGTCTCAAACTCCTGACCTTGTGATCCATTTACCTCAGCCTCCCAAAGTGTTAGAATTATAGGTGTGAGCCACTGTGCCCAGCCAAAAGTGTTTTTTTAATATTTAATTTTTGGTTCATAGTAGATATATATATTTAGCGGATACATGAGATGTTATAATTCAGGAATGCAATGTGAAATAAGCACATCATGGAGAATGGAGGTATATACCCATTGAGTTACAAACAATCCAATTACACTCAAGTGAGTTTAACATATACCATTAAGTTATTATTGACTATAGTCATCCCGTTGTGCTATGAAATAGTTGGTCTGATTCATTTTTCTAATTAATTTTTGGTACTCAAAATAAAATTTTTTTTAATGACTTCCTTCCCCATATACTGGTGATAGCAGTGTGTTATTTACAGTAATTATAGTTTTTTTTTTTGAGACAGAGTTTCACTCTTACTGCCTAGGCTGCAGTGCAATGGCATGATATCAGCTCACTGTAGCCTCTGCCTCCGGGTTCAAGCAATTCTCCTGCCTCAGCCTCCCGAGTAGCTGGGATTGCAGGTGCCCACCACCATGCATGGCTAATTTTTTTTGTATTTTTAGTAGAGACAGGGTTTCACCATGTTGGCCAGGCTGATCTCGAACTCTTGACCTCAAGTAATCTGCCCACCTTGGCCTCCCAAAGTGCTGGGATTACAGGTGTGAGCCACTGCACCCGGCCTCAAATTTATATTTGAAATTTAGAAAGATTGCCAAGACCATAGAGTTATGCATGTTCTCACAAATTTCATACCACTTTTTCTAATTGATGGTTCTTACACCTTGACAGATGACTGAGGTCAATATGATCAGAATTGAACCATTTCAAAAAGCACAAGTGGTGACTGACTGCCAGTAACCAGACAATAACCGAGCTTGAGTGCCCTCTTCTGCTCCTTCCCTTTGATGGAATTCTCATTTTCCTGGCCTCCCCATTGATGTTCATCCAGTGCCCATGGATCAGCCTTCCTGGAACCACATCCAGATTAGAAAGATGAAGGACTTCCAGCCATTTGGGAGATGAAAATATATTATCACAATCAACAAATTAATAGATTTACTTCCTTTGTGTATTTTTGCAACGTTCTGTGAGATATCAAGTCACTTTCCTGGTAGTTTCTCATTTAGTATTTCACTGTACTGCTTTAAAAAAAGGTCAGGCCTCAACCCTAACAGTCACTTTGAGATCTTGTTAAAACTTGGGTTTAAAGTCTGATACAGGTTTTGAGATGGCCCTGAAAACAGGTTTTTCATAGGCTGTCTGAGAAACTTTCATGGGGCAGAAGTTTAGAAAGTGAGGAGCAATCTGCCAACATTGAGAAACCCCTAGATGGCGGGCCATCCCTTGGAGCCCATTCTTCAATCTAGAAAGTGGTCAAAGAGGACAGCTGTGGAATGGGGAAGGGTTCAAGTACACATGTTAAATGCATGTTAATAAGTGGATGGTGCAGATGAGCTGAGGTGTTGGGTCCTAGGGGCAGAGTGGGAAAGATTCCTGTCACTTTTCATTCCTTCTAGCTTCACCTGCAGTGTTTGAAATGCCTGGAGGATCCTTAACTGAAACTCTGTGCTAGTCAAATGTGCTGTGCCTTAGCACAACCACTTTAAAAGGTGGAAGTAGGAAGATGAGCTCAATGAGGGCTAATATTTTTATGGGGCCACTGATTTGAACTGGTAGACATATATGCCCTCCTGCATGATATGGGAGATAGAGTGCAAAAACCAAAGCAAAGTGTTTCTCCTACCCTCACTCACCACATACTCCTCACATGCCCAGCAATCAGCCATTTCTCTGCAGATTCTGCAGTGCATGCCAGCTGGGTGGCCTCTAATTCAACTCAATTCTGACAATAGCTATCTAGAGATGGGGTTTCACCATATTGACCAGGATGGTCTCGATCTCTTGACCTTGTGATCCACCGCCTCGGGCTCCCAAAGTGCTGGGATTACAGGCTTGAGCCACTGCGCCCGGCCCTAAAGGGGCTAAATTTCAAACAAGGAATGTAGTGTTGCATCACAATGAAGTAAGTAAGTGTCCAGAAGGAACTTTGCAGTGCTGTATTTTCCAAAGTGCTGAGTGATATTGTGGTTTTTGTTTGTTTGTTTGTTTTGCTGGAATTTGTATGAATACATTTAAAATAAAGTTTTGTTTCTTTGTTTTTTTTTTTTTAGATGGAGTCTGGCTCTGTCAGCTAGGCTGGAGTGCAGTAGCATGATCTCAGCTCTCTGCAACCTCTGCCTTCTGTGTTCAAGTGATTCTCCTGCCTCCACCTCTCAATTAGCTGGGATTACAGGTGTGCCACCACCACACCCAGCTAATTTTTGTACTTTTAGTAGAGATGGGGTTTCACTGTGTTAGCCAGGATGGTCTCAAACTCCTGACCTTGTGATCCATTTACCTCAGCCTCCCAAAGTGTTAGAATTATAGGTGTGAGCCACCGTGCCTGGCCAAAAGTGTTTTTTTTTAATATTTAATTTTTTTGGTTCATAGTAGATATATATATTTAGCGGATACATGAGATGTTATAATTCAGGAATGCAATGTGAAATAAGCACATCATGGAGAATGGAGGTATATACCCATTGAGTTACAAACAATCCAATTACACTCAAGTGAGTTTAACATATACCATTAAGTTATTATTGACTATAGTCATCCCGTTGTGCTATGAAATAGTTGGTCTTATTTATTTTTATTAATTACTTTTTTGGTACTCAAAATAAAATTTTTTTTAATGACTTCCTTCCCCATATACTGGTGATAGCAGTGTGTTATTTACAGTAATTATAGTTTTTTTTTTTGAGACAGAGTTTCACTCTTACTGCCTAGGCTGCAGTGCAATGGCATGATATCAGCTCACTGTAGCCTCTGCCTCCCGGGTTCAAGCAATTCTCCTGCCTCAGCCTCCCGAGTAGCTGGGATTGCAGGTGCCCACCACCATGCATGGCTAATTTTTTTTTTTTTTTTGTAATTTTGGTACAGACACGTTTCACCATGTTGGCCAGGCTGATCTCGAACTCTTGACCTCAAGTAATCTGCCCACCTTGGCCTCCCAAAGTGCTGGGATTACAGGTGTGAGCCACTGCACCCGGCCTCAAATTTATATTTGAAATTTAGAAAGATTGCCAAGACCATAGAGTTATGCATGTTCTCACAAATTTCATACCACTTTTTCTAATTGATGGTTCTTACACCTTGACAGATGACTGAGGTCAATATGATCAGAATTGAACCATTTCAAAAAGCACAAGTGGTGACTGACTGCCAGTAACCAGACAATAACCGAGCTTGAGTGCCCTCTTCTGCTCCTTCCCTTTGATGGAATTCTCATTTTCCCTGGTCTCCCCCATTGATGTTCATCCAGTGCCCATGCTGCTGGATCAGCCTTCCTGGAACCACATCCAGATTAGAAAGATGAAGGACTTCCAGCCATTTGGGAGATGAAAATATATTATCACAATCAACAAATTAATAGATTTACTTCCTTTGTGTATTTTTGCAACGTTCTGTGAGATATCAAGTCACTTTCCTGGTAGTTTCTCATTTAGTATTTCACTGTACTGCTTTAAAAAAAAAAGGTCAGGCCTCAACCCTAACAGTCACTTTGAGATCCTGGTAAAAGGTTGGGTTTAGAGTCGGAAACAGGTTTTGAGATGGCCCTGAAAACAGGTTTTTCATAGGCTGTCTGAGAAACTTTCATGGGGCAGAAGTTTAGAAAGTGAGGAGCAATCTACCAACATTGAGAAACCCCTAGATGGCGGGGCCATCCCTTGGAGCCCATTCTTCAATCTAGAAAGTGGTCAAAGAGGACAGCTGTGGAATGGGGAAGAGTCCAAGTACACATGTTAAGTGCACGTTAATAAGTGGATGGTGCAGATGAGCTGAGGTGTTGGGTCCTAGGCGGAGAGTGGGAAAGATTCCTGTCACTTTTCATTCCCTTCTAGCTTCACCTGCAGTGTTTGAAATGCCTGGAGAATCCTTAACTGAAACTCTGTGCTAGTCAAATGTGCTGTACCTTAGCACAACCACTTTAAAAGGTGGAAGTAGGAAAAGTAGCTCAATGAGGGCTAATATTTTTATGGGGCCAATGATTTGAATTGGTAGACATATATGCCCTCCTACATGATATAGGAGATAGAGTGCAAAAACAAAGCAAAGTGTTTCTCCTACCCTCACTCACCACATACTACTCCTCACATGCCCAGCAATCAAGCCATTTCTCTGCAGATTCTGCAGTGCATGCCAGCTGGGTATCCTCTAATTCAACTCAATTCTGACAATAGCTATCTAGAGATGGTGTCAGATCCCACAGGGTAAGGGCTTAGTCCTATAAGACTGTCCCCCACTTCAGAGGCCAGTTATAAGACTGAACTGCCAGAACTTCTGATCCACAGGCTACAAATTGAGGGTCCCAAGACTCCCCCCAGGGGTTTAATTTGTTAAGAGTGGCTTGCAGAGCTCAAGGAAACAATTTACTTGTTACCATGGTTAACCAATGTAGTGTTTTTCTAAGAATCCTCAGTAATTCAGAGAGAGGTTTTATTTAAAATTCTATTTAGATTTCTTATTCCTTAGGACATGTAAAAATACAACACCCCAAAAGTTTATATCAGAAGTCAAAACATTATGATCTGTCTGCATGCTTTTCGGACCTGGTGAGCAAGCGTTCTGAACCCCCGGCCCACTTTGCCTTGAAGATCGCTGAGGTTTTCTACTCTCTAGTCTTGTGATGCTAAAGCCTCAAGAGATTAGAAGCAAATGCAATTCCCTCCCACCTGTCAACCTGGGATGCAAGCTCAAAGGTGAGCTCCTCATCCCATTGGAGTTCAACTGGCCAAAAGCTTCATTTCTTGGACTTTCTATGGTGGGATCATTTACTTTTCAGGAAGAAGAATGCTACTCAGAGATAGCTTTCACAGAACCAAGGGAAAACTTGAAAAACGCTTGCCTCAGGAAATAATGGGTCTCATTGGCTCTTGTTAATTGGTAAAATGTGTGTGTTTTTTTTTTGTCTGTGTAGGTATCAGCATCAGGAGTATGGTGATTAATATTCTGGAAATATTTTACATTATTTGATCCATAGATTCATGAATCATGGATGATGGGAAGAAAAGGAAATCTGCTTTTTGACACTGTTCTTCTTTGCATTATTGACTTGCAAGTCCTGTTTCAAACATCCCATTCCTTGGGTGTCGTTCCTTTGACTCTTTGGCAAGAGTTGGTTTTGATTCCGCCTCTCTGGCTCCTGGCTAAATGAGTGTCAGCCAGGGTAAATTGTTCACCAGGTGTTCACACTGATTCAGGACAACCTGCATTGTCCCCACAGCCCTTTTACCACAGGAATAATTATGGTTTTTCTCCCCTCCAACGATGAGAAATTGTGTTTTTATTCAAAACCAGGGAGATTCCTATTACCTCCTCATCTGTGCATTTCTCTTGACAAGGGATTTTTCTGCATACAACGGCTCTCATTTGGTCCTTCTGCTATATTCCTTTAGGGAAAAAGTTTCCTCTTCTTGCTTTTCCATGAGAAAGCACACTTCTCTCCATTCTCCAAAGATAACACGCAGCTGCTGAATTTTTAATGCTTCCTGAGAGAATGGTGGTTTCCAGCAGTCAGCCTAGCTCATGGCTCATTTTCTGGAAGTACAGAGTGAGACTGTCTCTCAAGAAAAAAGAAGAGAGTCAGGGTCAGGGCCTGTCCTGGGTTCTTCCATCGGACAGCTGTGCCTTACTTGCAGGTGATAATTTTCCCAGAGCACAGCTAAGCCTGGTTGTCCTGCTTGTAGGACTCTGGCATGTAGCTAATTATCAGCTCCACCTGGGCTGTTTTTACCTGGTCCCTACCCATATCTTCAATTAGGATCCACGTGCTTTGGGCTCAAGAAAGTCTAAGCTTTTAGAAAGCTCTCCAGTGACTCTCATCATCAACCAGGTTTGGCAGACACAGATCTACAGCTTTCTGGCCCAGAGACACCTGGGGCACAGGAGGGGTCAGAGCTGCCCATGACGCTGGTTGTGAACTGGTGAAGGCTCCCTTGAGTGGGGACCCTGGAGCCCAGAGGACCAGGACCAAGGGGTCCCTGCATGCCCCAGGCTTCTGAGGAGGAGAAGAAAGGAAGGCTGGAAAAGCCCATGTGGAGGAATAGAGCTGCTCTACCTCCTGGATGTCCAGGGCCATCCTTGATACTGGGCCATTGCAAGGTAGTGATATCAAGTTCCCTTTTTAAAAAGCCCTGTGACTGGGTGCAGTGGCTCACACCTGTAATCTCAGCACTTTAGGAGGCCAAAGTGGGTGGATCACCTGAGGTCAGGTGTTCGAGACCAGCCTGGCCAACATGGTGAAACCCTGTCTCTACTAAAAACACAAAATTTAGCTGGGCATGGTGGTGTGCGCCTATAATCTCAGCTACTCGGGAGGCTGAGGCAGGAGAGTCACTTGAACCCAGAAGGCATAGGTTGTAGTGAGCTGAGATCACTCCATTGCACTCCAGCCTGGGTGTCAGAGTGAGATTCCATCTCAAAAAAAAAAAAAGAGCCCTTTTACAGAAAACTATTAAGTAAACAATAGTACAGTGGTACTTGAGAGACTGATGTGTGGGTACTTGCTTTTCCTTGATTTTCTAGAGTAGAGCTGCACTGTCTAATGTGATTGTCAGCAGCCTCATGGATCTATGGAGTACTTGAAATGTGCTGGTGTGACAGGCAGGGTTGTCAAACTCAGTAAATAAAAGATGAGGATGGCTCCTCCATCATTGTGGGCTGTGCACAGTGACTTTCTTCCAGAATGGAAAGGGGGATAAAAGAGTAACTTTACAGTGGCAAAACCTGACAGACTGCCCCAGACAGGCAGCTGGGGTTAATGTCAAGTTATACACCACATTACCAGCACACCTGCGTAAGACACCTGAGGCCCTAGGGGGCCAGGACTTAGAATCTTCAAATTCCACAGCCACATGTCCTCTTACTGCCCTCATGTGGCTCCTGCAGAGAGTAGTGACAGTGCCCTAAGGGGCCTCTAGGAGCCTGATGGGATGACAGGAGGTCCCTTGGAGGCCTGGAGAGGCATGTGAGGACTTGGCATTTTCCACAGGTATGACAGCCAAGGTTGATGCTTGAGATCTCTGGTCAGAGCTGGTAATGCTAATGAATTGCCACAAACTTAGGAGCTTAAAAAACAAATGTATTGGCTGGATGCAGTGGCTCACACCTGTAATCTCAGCACTTTGGGAGGCCAAAGTGGGTGGATCACCTGAGGTCAGGTGTTCAAGACCAGCCTGGCCAACATGGTGAAACCCTGTCTCTACTAAAAATACAAAATTAGCTGGGCATGGTGGTGTGCCTATAATCCCAGCTACTCAGGAGGCTGAGGCAGGAGAGTCATTTGAACCCAGGAGGCAGAGGTTGCAGTCAGCCAATGTCACACCACTGCCCTTCAGCCTGGGTGACAAAGCAAGACCATCACAAAAAGGAATAGGCTTGTTAAATTCCTCCCATGTGTTGATGCACTTGCTGTAATATTTATTCCTGCTATTATGAGTCACCCACTCCCAGGGCTGCCCTGTGAGACCTCTTCTGTCTTCCTAAGTGTGAGACAGTGTTATCCCTGCCTTTACCCCATTGTCTGCCTCTCTGGCTGGTGTCACACCCTTTAAGGAGAGTGAGCACATTG